>VZZY01025963.1:148815-209948 GCA_013400335.1 Eurystomus gularis | reverse complement strand
CGGCAGTCGTTTGGCAGGGCGGCTGCTCAGGGAGGAGGAGCGGGGGGAAGGCTGAAACACCCGCCTGCGGGCAGCAGCGTTGGAACGGGTGCAGGGTGGCCGAGCCCGGCGCGGCCGCGGGCCCGCACAGGGCTGCGGCGCTGGAGACGTTCGCTGCCAGCTTCTGGCAGCGCCGACACCGACCGCCGTGAGCTGCTGACAGTTGAAGACGAGCAGCTTAGGCAGAAGGAGAAATCCTCTGGACTTACTGTAAGTCCTGTGACACTGTATCATTTGACTCCATTAGCTCAAATGACTGGGATATAATTGAACAAACTGTAACATGAGTTGTGACTCATGCTGCGCCTCAAACTGCCCATGTCAGCGTGGCAAATTAATTCATAGTCTGTTAAGTGAAAGTTAATAGCCAGCGGCAATGCTTGGCGTAGCAGAGGGGTATTTCAAAGGCGAAGTTAGAGACAGAAAGGTTTTATGAAACTCTTGATCTGTCAACTGATTTCAAAACCAAAAGTGAATGAGGGTGAAAAACAGACATAAAAGTGAAGAAATATGGTAGGTCAACAAAAATAACAGAGACAAAAGTTATTTCTGGCATCATATCTGGTAACTGTTTGAACATTGATGATTAACGTATTAGTTATGTGTGTGATGCAAGAGGCACGGTAAGTGGTTTGCCTGCATATTCAGCTCTCCTGCCCGTCCACTTTGTCCAGACAAAATCCCCAACATAAAAGGCTTATCTCGCAAATTAGCCAGCACAGTCATCCCAGGATTTTATTTATTTTAAGCTGTGGGCCCCAGCATGACAGACACACCCATTTAAAAAAAACACTGCCCTTTGCAACAGGGTTTTCTAACTTTTTTTCTTTCCTAACTTCTCTTTTTTTTTTCTTTTTTTTCAGAAGTGGCAAAAAAAAATTGCTGGACTCAATATACTGGCAAGACTGACAATAAGGGAAACACAAATCTGGCTCTGCTGGATATTAGTTAATGTCATAGGATCTGGGTCTACTATTTGGGATGCGCACTGGTTGCGGTGTAGGGGAATGTGTGAAGTGAAAGAAGGGCACGCGAGAAGCTAAAGAGAAAAGAAAACTAGGAACACTCTGAAATCTTATCAGGGAAGTGAAAACACAAAGTGGTAAGTGGTAGCAAAAAAATTGGAAGTTGAAAGGGAAAAATAGAAAACTAAAGGAAGAAAAAATAAGAACGCTTTCAAAGGATGAATGGGTCAAAAGAGATTGTTGTAGAACATAGCTCTGGATCTAAGCCTATAAAAATGCCTGTCTGTATTCATAGTGGGGTAGGTGGCAGGGATGAGATACCTGACATGGTTGTAAAACAGTTGAGGCCCTGCAGGATGTGCTGGTTCAAGAGCTTTGCCATTCTCAGAACTGCTTAATAACTGTAATTTTAAGTAGTCCAGAAGACATGATAGTGTGAATCATGGTTCCTGTGGCAAACCTGTGGTAAGAAGCTGTGCCAGCAGTAGTATAACAGCTTATTAGAAGGTGAACATATGCTTTTCATCCAAACATGGATATAGCAAAGGCATTTTGAAGACTGAAAGTCTGTTAATCAAATGAATATGTTTCTGTTTAAAAAATAAAAACTCCTTCACATACCTCAAACACAAATTAGTCTACCTACTGCTTTTGGTTATTCCCATTAAACAAAGTTTTTTTCTTCTATAGGGAGACAGAACTAGCAGCGCTCAAATTACACCACACCAAAAATGTGTTATCTCTTTAATTGCACAAATATTCCATTAAGTTAAAGGTGGCCTAAAGCACTGAAATTTGCCATTCAACAGCTCATGAAAGGCTTTGAAATACTTTAAAAAGAAGCACAATTTCTTACTGAAAATTTCTGCAGATAGATGTAGAGGGTCACATTCTTAGCTCGTATAAAAATGAGGTAAGTCCAATTAGATTATTCTAATTTATGATCTTGAGACACTTTTGATATGGTATCCTAATTGAAGCTTGAGATACTTTTCTATTAAAGGCTTTCCTCCCACGAGACTTACAAAGTAATATATTTTTACTTTTTACTTCTTATTTTTTACTTGAAAAGTAGTGTTTCTTAAGAGGTGAATCAAAGGTGGTATTTCTCACTCAAGAACATTTTCTGACCTTAATTCAGCCTTCCTGTCATTTCTCTACAAGCGTGACTGTGGGCAGCCCCTTAACCCTTGTTCAGCTTCCATGGCTGTTGTAATTTCTGCTGGCCACCAGCAAGCAATTTTCATATCAGCAATGCCAGGCAGAAGAGTGGTGAGGTACGTGATGATGAATGCTCTGTTGGGTCCCAACTGAAGTGTCTTACCCAATGCCAGTTACGAAGTTGGTTGCACAGACTGATCTCCTGGGTACCAACCCACCTCCTTAGTTAAGAAACAAGCACTTGTTCTTTCCCTTACCCAGTATTCCTTTTCTCAGTCTTCACAGAAATGCCGTCATACTCTAACAGTGTGCTTGGCAAATTCATTTTGCCTTTTACACCACTTGCTAGTGATGGGAGTATATGTGCATGCAGGCCTGGGTAGAAGAGCCGAGTACCAGGGTTGTCATGATAGTCTCCTGAATGAAACTTCACATACTTTTCCCTTAAAAGCTTCCAAGATCTTTTGCAGAAATAGTATTCTTACGGATGTAAACACTTATTTTTCCTATCTGAAAAACTGCAGTCTGGCCTGTCAGAATTGTTTTTGTAGCAGCTCCTGGACTGCCGTTCCTGATGATATAAACTACCTCCAGTTTGATTTATTAATTTTAGTCCCAATCTCAGTTCCAAGACCTCAGGTTTTAGACCAGATTGTATCAGAGGGGTTGAAAATGCAGTTGTTACATTGCTACTTTGTGAACTGTAGGGCAGTATTTGTCCATTGTCATGTAAAGCCAGCATTTAACAGCTCTTCAAACAGAAGTCTAAAGTGCTGAATTCTCCACTGCCTTTGAATCATCCCTACGTGGGTCAATTTTACACTAGTGCATTATTTCTCAGAGTGATACAAGTCAAATCACAGTGTTACCTAAAATCTCCCTTTAGTATAAAGCAAACAGAATCTATGGCTTATTTTTGAGGGAAGAATTCTTGCTCAAAAAGTTGTCTTAATACTTTTTTAGCCATAACTGCAACATTTGCCCTCTGAAAAGGAAGGAACAGCCTTGGTACTGAGATGCTATAAGGATTCTTTTTGCTGTTATTCCTGTTTAAGAGTTCTCATGCAATGCTTTTGGTCCCAGAGGATTTCTTTTTATGCCATTCTGTGTCTCTCCCAAAAAGTCTGAGCGTCATCCAATAATGAACTGAGCAATACAATCCATGCGATTTCTGCCTGCCAGAATAATGGTGGTACCAAACTGCATTCTGTGCAGTCTATCCAGAGAAACAGAAGCAGAGTCTAGACAGGTCAAAATACATACGGCTTTACCAAAATCACACAATTTACATTGACTGAAGGCCTGACCTTCCATCAACAGCACAATGCAAGTTATACTGCTTTGGGAGGGAAGGAAAACAGCAACAACTTAAAAATCCTTGTTCCCCTGCGGTCAGAAGTGGAATGCTGGAATCGTACTAGTATGCAACCACATTTAAACATAGCTGTGGCTGGCATGGCTTGCATTCTAATGTGGACAGTATCTAATTTAGGAAAGACGAAGGAGAAGCTGAATGTAAATGCACATAGGGGAATATAAATGACTGGCACCAGTGTCACTTTCACTTTGTTATTAAAAGCAGTCTCAGTGCTTTGGAAGCAAACAGGCATCAGAGAAGTGGAACTAGCTGCTGCTTTTAGCACAAGGACAGAGACTCTCTAATTTTAACTCTTTGTGAGCATAGCTTTTGAGCAAGATACACTGATGGAAGCAGGGAAGGAATCTCACCATCCTCTGAACACAGGCAGCTCCAGCTGAGATGGTATCATGTTCTGGTTTGGGGGCAGTCACTTAGGTTTTACACCACACCAGTTCCTAGACAAAAGCCAATTTCTTCCTTATGAGAACTCGTATTTTTCCACTGGAGCAGAGCTATTAAATGATTGCAGGACACAGTGTAGGTGAGGGTCACTTCTCAGCTGTAAGTTAAAGGTCATTGTCATCTACTAGAGGGCAGGAGACTTTGGCAGCTGTGCGTTTTCACCATCAGAGTATCTCAGTGAAAGGTTTTCTCTCCCATGGCAAGTTGCCTGAACCCTTTGGTCAGTTGTAGCCTCATTAGCTCACTGCCTAAACCAAGGACAGGGAATCAAGCTACTGCAGCTCTACAGAATGGAGGCAACAGTCTATCCTGTGCCCCGAACACTCTCCTGCCATGGAGGGAGACCAGCCCAAGGCAGGGGAACGCACCTCTGAGCTATCTATTGTGTTCAATGCAGAGAGGCTGGTCCAGCTGGAACTGGCAGATCAACATTAAGCTCAGGTGATTAAAAAGTCAGGGGTGATATCACTGTATTGCCTTCACTTGTTGTGAATGTTTTCCAGTGTAGACGAATAGCCTATTGCATTCATTTCTACACAAAATAATACTATTTACTTTTAAAATTAGAACTATATACCTCTTAGCAAATGTGCTGCTATATGCCTATGTCATTTTTAGCAGGATGTTAATAAATGTACAAGTTGGCCTTGTCACTGCTTCTGAAATAAATTAAAGTTTCTTTTGTCAAAGCTTTTATTAGACTTTTAGATTGGAAAAGTGCCAAGATGGTCACAGGATCGCATGACTCAGAGGGCTACTGAGATTTAAAAGTGTTTTAAAAGTTTAAAACAATAAAAATAGCTCTACTGTGTCATTTTAAATAGATATAAATGTGTTACACAATTCAGACCCAGAAACTCCTTTCAGTAATGAACAAAGATCATCATCATAGCTGACATTTTTGAAATGTTTGAGAAGTAAGTTCAAGGTCATGTTTGAATGCAAACATGTTACACATAGTAATTATCATGAGTTTGCAATATTTACTGGTACAAAGTATTCAAAGAGTCATGCATCAAGTAAACTAATGGTCTATTATTGAGCAAAGTTTAATATCAAACAATGTGCTATGAATTTTAAAACATTTTTTAATGTCAGACACAGAAACTGTAATGAGAAAAGTATCCTGATTATGAAAGATTTACGAAAGGGAAGAAGAGGGGAGAGGGGAAGGAGAGTAGAGGGAAAGGTTTTTAAAAATACCCACCAAACCAACCCTTTCCAAAAGCATCATATTTAGGTCCTGTTGTGTAGCTAACAGGATGGGAACTATAAAAGTGATTCAAATTGTGTTATGCATATTAATATCTTAAACTTCCCAAGGCAGGTGAAACTCTTCCTGTTCATTTCCAAGCTTCTACAATTTGACCCACTGTCAGACTGAAACTACATGGCCAAAAGTGCTCTTGGCAGCTCCAGGAGACCTCTGTGAGTAATGCACAGGTCTCCTCTCCTGACAGAGGATCCCATTGCTGGAGGGAGTTTCAGTATTAATCAGCCTGTTGTCGCTATGGGCTACAACCTGCTAACAAAAACTTCGGACTTCTCACTGATTCATTGTAGTTGGTGCTCTTATTTAACAGGGTTTTAATTGAGGCAACATAATTGCCTCCAAGACTTTTTCTAAGCAAAAGTTTTTTGGCCAAAGATATTTATCGATCCTATGGTCTTTTCTCACTACTTGTTTTATATTTGCACGGTACTAAAATTGTTGTCTGGCTTTCTTTTAAAATCCCTGGCAAAACATTACTGATTTCACAGTGGGGACAAATCCTGGAGAATAGTCCAGAACGACACATAAATATCTGTGCTGGGGACAGCAGCCAGACCTGCAGACAAAGTGAATGGGAGTTGGGTTCATGGCCACATTTGTTCAAGACATCTCTAGAAGCAATGCAGCCACATGGAGTTCATCCCTGTTTTGTGGTGTGGCTCTACCACACAAAGCTCCGAGGGGTGAATTTCGCTCAGAAGGGGAAATCTAGTTAACTGCTTAAGGTAAATGGCATTGTTTAGTTTATTAGAGATAAGAGAAAGGGATAAGATTCAGACCTGAAGGACTAGACCACATCAGAAGAATCAAGGATATGATTTAGCTGGCTCTACAAATCAAGCTAAGCAGGGATCTGTAAATACAGCGGTAGGATCGCCATGAAGGAATTAGACAAAATGTTAATTCCTAGCAAATAATCTTGAAAGGTGTGATTCATAGAGGCATTTTACTACTGTTTAGATATTTTTTGCTTGAGCAGGCACAGGCTGCTAAGAGGGATCCCCTAGATCCCACAGAAAATAGTGCTAACCTCAAAATAAAAGGAGAAATAGATTTGCTACCTAAGAGATGCAATCAATACTTGATGCAACTGATATTTTTGCACCCAGTAAGTGCCTATCCACTGAAAGGATGTATCATCTTCATTATTTCCACAGCCCTAGGAATGACGATTACAGTCCCTCTAACAGTCCTTGCCTTCTTCCTGTGACAGTTTTCATTGGCAGATCTCAATGTGCTTTACAAAAGAAGTCAAGATCATTAACCTCATGTTACAAAGAGGATAAATAAGGCACAAGGGGGAAGGAGGAGGCAAGATCTCTCCTCAGGTCAGACAAGGACTCAGACACAAACATACACAGTCCCAGGCTAGCGATCAACTATGTAGGTTCCTAAGATAGCCCCTCTACTCATCTGCTTTGGGCCTCTGGTGGTTTTTTTTAACGGTCTATACATACAAGTGTGGGACTGATAGAGGACTGGTCACTAGCTGGTGGAGTCCAGGATGGATCATCTACATCATTTCACTAATGTCATATGCAACTATTTTTCGTTCCCCACCCAAAATTATGTAGCTGACAAACAATCTTTAATAACACTAGAATCACATGTGTCTGTTTAAAAGCATTTCCTTTTGCAAAGCCACTCACAAGCATAGTGGCATATATCACATTTGTAAAACAGAGCAGTTAGTGGTCATGACTGGAATTTATCTGTAAAGATACTGCAATACTTGGAGGTGGTGGGGAAAGCCTTTTAAAGTTGCTGGAGCCATGGGAAAAGAAGGGGATCTCCATTTCATTTTTTTAAAAAAGAAAACCCTAGCCCTAGTTTATGAAATAAAACTGGAAAATGTGAACTTGGGAGCTCTGAAAATAGGAATTAAAAGACTCCAATATATGTGCACTTTTGCTTATTTACTTACTTTTTTATCAGGCTTCCTGTTTCAGGAAACCTTGCTCATCATTTTTGGTGACTCAGGACTAGTGACTATAAATCCAGAGAGGAGATTTTTGCCTTGGGCTTTCGTATTTCTTATGGGACATTCATGGAGTATCATGGATCTGGTAGACAAAAACATGCTGGGGACAGATTTCCTGAGGACAACACATTTATGGTGACAAAAAGGGGTTTGGGTTTGAAAGATGCAGACCTTTTATTAGCATTATGTCAAGATTTCTATGTCTACCTCTGGTAACAAACCTAGGAAACAGCTCCAAGAGATACAGCAGGGAGGAAAGGAGGAAGCTGGGGTGCAAGGCAATGCACTAATGAAAGGTGCATGTCTCAGCTCTGAACAGTTAGTCACAGCTTTCTCAGAGACAGGAGGCTAAAATGTAAGTAAGGGTGCAAATCTTTTGAAAACTAGTGGCCTAACTATGAATTCTAAAATCACCAGTATCACATCTCTGAGAAGTTGTTTATCTCATCCCTCAAACACATCAAGAAGCTTATCAATAGGCTCTTCAGAGGAGATGGATGGATAGCTTAATTCACTTTGCAAATCTATGGAAGCAACACTTTAGCACTTCGGCACAAACTGACTCTGACATTGAAAATTAGTAAAGAAAAGAAGTGGTGAAAATGTCAGGAGCGGGAGGACTTCATTTTTCTCTTGTTTAAAATGTCATCTGTTATCTGCAATCAATGCAAGGAGACAACTTCCCATACCATAATGATTTACAGTATGTTTATGGGCACAGATAGAAGTAATCACAGGGTTAGGTGAATGTCTCTTGGTGAATTCTTCACGTGTCAGAAGCGCTTAGTTCTGCAGTTCTCTCTTCCCAAGAATGCAGGGGAGATCGGCACAGAGAGCTATGCAATTTCTGCATCTCCACACACAAACCCATAAAATCTGCAGCCTATCTGGCCTCAGCTATGTAAAAACACATCCCATGACCAGATGCTTATGACTTTAAAAAAAGTTGCCTTTACCACTGAAGAAAAGGCAATAAATAATTTTCACTCTTTTTGTATCTAAATAAATATGTTTCAAAGGAAATACACTCATGGTCTTAGTGCTAGATTTAATGTTTTAAACTTCCCATTGTTTGGAATTTCCTGTTTAATGCCTTGAAAATAAAACTTCCATTGCTGACTTTTGTCTTTTCCCAGTGAGAACTCATTGTCCAAATCTTTTAAATGGATTGAGTTGAATGAGTCCCAGTTTATTCATTTCCTTTGTGTCCACCAGAATTTGGGATACTGTTGGATACAATATCTCCTCTGCCCCCAGAATTCTTGTTTAATATTCCTTAGCAACAGGACCTTGGATTTTTTGCTGGCTTTTGTGGCCATATAGTTCTATAGACATCACGTGCTCTTTTCCATCCGATACTCTTATGTGAAGCTGGGAAGTGTTGAAACTCCTGGTTCATGGATGGCAAGTTAAAATAAAAACAGCTCAGCATTTAATACTTCTGAGAATTTTTTAGTCTGAGGCTCAGAGCATAGAAGTAGGTAGAGTAAGGAGTGAGTGCCAGGGCTTTCACATCTTGGGCCATTGCCACGTTAACTTATTTGTCCTTCCTGTCAGTGAGTGAATGATGGCTTTTAATAAATAAAATGATTCCCAAATCTTGCAGCCACTCCCTGTCACATTAGCACAGTGGTTTTCCAGCGGAGTTACTCACACTGTCCCCATGGCTGCTGCTGGCAAACTCCACCTCCTACAACAGGGAAATGGACAGTGTTTGTGTAATATTCCAAATTAGAGCTGATTAAAATTCTCAGTTGAAGGGTTTTTTTTTTTTTAAATAAAAGATTTTCTATAGTCTTACAAGTGCTATTTCTTGCAGAAAATCAATTCCATTCTTTTAATTAAAAAAATGAAGAAAACATATTTTTTCTTCTTTTACCCTCTCAAAGCCTTGATAATTTTCCAAAGCCAAATCAGTTAAAAGCTTTAAGCCCAAATGTTACACACTTACAGATATTCTAACCAGTTCTTTCTAGCAAGCCCTTTTGTCTGTTATGAGAGCAGTTATGCAGCACCTGAAGTGTACTGCTAGGAACTGTCCCTTCTCCAGAAGCTGCACTTGCAGTCAGCACCTCTGCTTAGGAGCCACCCTGCAGTCATCTCCTGCCCAGAAGCTGCCGTCTCTCCATACTACCATTTTTCCCCCTACAGGCTGGTTTATTGTGTTACAGGGCATACTGTAGGTTAGAGCACAGGTTTAATTGTTTAAATAGCTCTACTTTACACACCCAATAGTTCCCCTCAAAATAAAACATGCTTTGGTCCTTGGCATTTCCACAGTGCTAACTCAGTATTTATCTATTCCCAGCTCTGCTACTTGCCTGGAGGGTGACCTTGAACAAGCACTTTCATTTGTCTGTACTTTTGCGCCATTTCTTTTGTTTCTGTTTGCAGGAGCTTCAGAATAAACATTATCCAAGGAAGGGACAATCTGATTTTTGTGTCTAAGAAAACCATCATGGTGAAGCAAAAATGGCTATTAATATTATTGGGGAAAATAATCTGAGTAATAAATAGTAAATAAGTGGCATGACCTGAATTATAAATGGTGAGGTCCTGCCCTCTCCTTATTTTCCTACTCCATGCTGCTTTTGAACAGATTCTCAAATATTGTCCTAAAATAGAACGCATACACACAACTCACAAAACTCAAAAGAAAAAAAGAGTATAAGCTGATGCAATATAAAAATAAGGGCTAAATCACAACTACAGATAGCATTTAAACTCTGTATGCAGATTGCTTAGCATATATTCACTAATAAAGTCTAATTCAATGCTTTACCTGTGGAAGTAGTGATGTTCCTAGAAATCCTTAGTATCATTTTGGAAAACAACCCTTTAAGTAAGGGGATCAGTCATTTTCCTTCTGTTACAGTAAAAGCTTCAGTATTTCACAGAGATAAACACTCTGCAATTTGAGCTTGGTGAGTCATACTCAAAAGGCAGATGTGTGCCGTGAAATTAGCGGTCCATAATGCATGGGTTTTCCTAGTCTTGTTTGACTAAATTACTAAAGACAGAGCAGGCAGAAAATGCAAAGACTCGAGCAGCAATGTATTTCTCCCAGGACAACAGAGATCACTCTGGTAATGGCCAGATGAAGAAGGCTGCACTGAAAGAGAGGAGCCGTTCATTCACGATGGTGCAAACAGCACCAAAGCCTCTCTGACACAGGACAAGGATGAGGCCCTGGGGCAGCTTAGAAATTGGCTGTTAGGTCAGACTGAACACTGAGCCCGCAAATCACTGCATTTGAGAGCCCATATTCAGGTACAGAGTTTCTTCGAAGTCAATCGCTGATATGAAAGAAAATTAAATTAATGGGATTACTCACCTGTGTAAAAGCCATATTCATCTGAAGGAGAGAAATAGAGCTCTGTATGCAACAAAGAAGCATCCTTTTGCCCCATACAATCACTTCTGACTCTCTCAAAAACAGGCTTCACATTTGCTTTACCTCTTTCTCACCTTCATTTCATCCTTGATCCTGAACTTTCCTCAGCTCCTATTTTTCCTGCCTCTATTAATCTGCTTCAGACACTCTCTGCAACTGTCACCTTTGTTTAAATTCTCATATATATCACTCTCCTCTCACCTTGACTGCTGCTCTTCCTTTTTCTACAACATTCTCAAATTCCAACATAAAACATTTGTAAAATTATGCTGCCTTATTTCTAGGATATTCAGAAAGCTCAGCTCATCCTATTCTCAAATACATCTGTATCAATTTCAAATTGCCTGTCCCACTGCACATCTATTACCCAGTTTAGAATTTTCATCCCCTTAATGTGACCCATCTCCTTCCTCATCTGATACATTTCTTTTTTTTTTTTTTTCTAATTGAAAGTTACTATTGTTTAGAAATGCAGTTCCATCCAGACTAGCTTTTCTGTCCATTGCTATCTCAATGAATTTTGGAGCCAAATTCCTGTCTCTTCTAGTATTTCTTTTGAAGTCAGTGGGGTTGTGCCTGTTTGCTGTTACTTTGGCACACACATACCTCCTAAATAGCAGAAGGAAAAACATATTTTATCCTCTTGATTTCTCTTTCTACAATTCTGAATTTATTTTGTATAAATCTATTACATATAATGGCTTACTCTATCAGTTGCTTTATAAAAGATATGTATGAAATATCTGATATAAAATCAAACTGCCCTGTATCTCTGATCCTGTAAATCCTTGTGTTATCTTTGGCTAACCTGATACATCTTAATCATGGAATCACAGCTGAATACTAAATATCTGTACATGTAAGCCCCAAGGAATGCCAGATTTCTTTTTTTCTTTTTAACTAGGCATGCTATTAATTAATGCATAGCAAAATGATTAAAAGCATTTTTCAAGTAATGAACAATACAGAGACAGACGAGTTAATTGATTGATTGGTGTACGAGCAGGGTCCTAATGGATTAGCATTTGCATATTAACACAGATCCAATCTCTCTCTCTTAATGAGCTGCTTGCCACATTTTGTCTTCTTTTAAGCAGCAGTGAGCATGATAAAACAAATAAACCCACTGGATTGCTACATCTCAAGGGACCAAAAGACAAACTTTAAAAAAGGCCTTTCTCCAGCACTGATTTATATAAACCCTCTGCGCATCAGTGTAGTAGGTACAAAGGGACAGTCACACTTTATCCTAAATTATTTCTGAAAGGAGCTATTCTGAAAATCGCAGAAATTTACAACTACTGCTTATAAGATGCTTATAACATCGTTTTCCCCACAACGATCTGCCATTTGCCACAGCTGGTTTTGTTGTGCAAGAAGATGGAGTGGGATGTCACTGACCAGCTCGTTCCATCTGCAGCCTTTCTGCTGCCATCACCAGCAGGACTGTGCATGACCATCTGATCCAACAGTCCACAAGAAAAGTACCTGAATAATTTCAGGTAGGTAGATGACAATTTTTAGTTACCGGGCTCACTAAGAAGGATTTTAAACCTTCTAGTACTCAAGAGCTAGGTATAGGCAGTGTAATGAAGACAGAAGCAGTGGATGCATCTCCCACCGGGAGCATGACCACAATAAGATGTGGCAAATCTGTTTTCCTTTCAAAAGCAGGGTTCATCCTTGTTTATTTAAGCATAACTAAGAGAAAAAAAAAATCAGGCTGCTTTGGTGGTATACAATCCTCAAGTACTGTTGTCACCAGGTAAGTCTGTGTTCCTTTGGGCACAATATCACGGAACATGGCA
The DNA here is from genome assembly GCA_013400335.1 of Eurystomus gularis. Classification (NCBI taxonomy): domain Eukaryota; kingdom Metazoa; phylum Chordata; class Aves; order Coraciiformes; family Coraciidae; genus Eurystomus; species Eurystomus gularis. Next base: position 197,505 of record VZZY01025963.1, on the reverse strand, counting down.
GGATGCAGAGACCTCCTTGACACCATATGTACATACCAGTATGTATATAGCTGTAACCATATGTTGTAGCCAAGTTAACTGGCAATCTGAGGGACTTCTGGGACCCAAGTTAATATCACAATATGGAACTGCACTGTGCCATACAAGAAAATATTTGAAGTTAGCTCAGAGATCTGTAACACACCACTGATTTGAGCCATGTAGACGTGCCCTTTGAGGTCTGGCCCAGAGCCTTCATTAGAGTAAATTGGCATAGCTGTGTTGCAGTCATTTCCCTATTTACATAGGATGAGGATCTGGTCAATTATGTATTTTGGCCATGGAGTACAATTCTGCCTTCTGCTCAGCTGGCTGGCTGTGAAGACAGCAGTCACTGGGTTTTGAACTTGGTATTTGGGGTTTAAGCTGGGTGGCATTGCAAAGCCTCCATGCTTGGGCAAGTTTCCAAAGTTTCCAGAAAACCCGTGTGACCTCCTGCTACCTGAGATTCCCTTGGATTGTTTCACATAACTCTGATGGCTACTAGGGTCAATATTTACTATGGATGCATGGAAAGACTCAACCAGGTCCTACACCAGCCGGTGAGCTCTTGGTGAAGGGAGACACCAGCACCCAGGCATTGGATGGGAGGCAGTGACAAGCCAGCTGCTCAGATGGGATGTCCAGTCTTCATGGAGAACTGCCATACGATGAACTAGCTGCAGATTTTGAATGTCTGTGTTCAGCTGTGAAGAGATTGTGCTGCTGTTTTGATTGATATGGTTTGTGAGATATGAAGGTGTTTTCATCTAGGGGATACAGTTTAAAGCAACCTTTAGAAAATGGGATCATTTATGGTTCCTATATGGAACAGTTTTAAGCTCCTATTTGAGCAACAAAGATAATTAATCCATTTAGAAAGGGTTTTTTACTCAGATTGTTTCAAATGGGTTGTCCTAAATTAATTGTGTTAGTTTAATACAGAAGGTGGGACTGATCCTTTTATTTACTCTAGAAATGTTTTTTTAGATTCCATGAACCTGTGCTAATCATTTCAATTCTGAAAGAAATGGAAATAAAGATCTTATAAAATATTTAATTATTATTCTAATACTGTAAATTATAATTACAGGTTATGCATTTTTGATTAATGAAGACCATCATTAATTTTTTGGAAATTGGTGCTGAAGTTATTTTGTAACTGTAATAGTGTCTGTTAATATCTGTCACTTTTTTAATGAAAAAAATATTCCAGGCATGTATAGCTCTCTATCCATCACCTGTCTATCTGTGCATGATAAATGCAACAAAAAACCCCAGAGCACTGACATTGATATGAGTTTTCCATTGACTTCTATCTAACAACAAATAAACTCAGTGCAGGGGCCTGGCCAAGGTTTCTACTCATAATAACTATTTTAAGCCACTTTTTTTTCCCTGAAGTTATTACAGTATAGAAAGAAATATATACAGACCTGATCTCACTGAAATGCCACGTATATCCAATATAAAAATTAAAAACAAAAGCAGGAAAACTATAGTCTACAAACTTCTTTGCTTTCAATTTCTAATCTGCCTAAGGAGCTGCTCAAACAACTGGGACCTTTAAGATTTTGATAAAATCTTGTTTTCCAGAATTCTGCAGTGCTGAAAAAGGCATAAAACCCAGAGCTAATATTTGTATACTTGCCATTCCTCTCTCTTTTTGTGTTTGAGCAGCTTTAATATTGAATATTTCTTACTACAGAGTTAGCCAGAAAAACAAAAAGAGGAAATACTACTCCAGCTTGGTTTGCTATAGTGTTAAGAAGGCTGGTGGATAAATTCCCAGAGTGTGTGATGTATCTGTGATCCTGCCACTTCACAGCCCCTTCTCTCTTCCCAGCCTCCCCCATGCCTGTACTGCATCTCTGCATAATCAGGACCTTAATGGGGAGAACAGAAACCTTTCTTTTACACTGTCTTATCTCAAAATCCTTTGTTAATGCCAAACAGCAGCTTATGAATGCCAGCCGCTTTTCTCTACCTCTATCCTAAAAGGTTGTGTTTTTCAGTTCCAAGGGGAGAAACCTATCATTCCAAACAATTGAAGAGATTTGAATCTGAACATAAACAAACAAAAGCAGTCCTTAGGGAACATGGAAAATGTTTTTCTCTAGAGCAGCAGTTCCCGAACATGCCCCCAAGTCCCTAGGGTCCTGCTGTGGCTTCTGCAGCGTTCCACCCTGCAGCCAATTTAGGTGGTGGGAAAGTACATCCTGGGGCTGGACAGAGTGAGTGTGTGGTAGTGAGGGCTACTGCTCCTCCCAGGGCACCCTCTCTCTGTCCCTGGTAGGAGGTGTCTGGGTCTGGGCCAGATAATGAGAGGGAAAGAAAAGCTAGGGAATCTCAGGCTACTGCCCGTGTTCCTCAGAATGCATGAGGGGAGGAACAGAAGTCAGCTGGAGGGGTAGATACATGCAAGTTTGGAGCTGGTGGACTGAGTATCCATGAGCAGAGGGATATGTGCAAACTGACGGAAGTTAACCGTTCATCTTCAAAAAAGTAAATGGCAAAGTCTTTTTGAAGCCCAGTCTAAGAATATCATCCTTACACAGACATCTGCTAATACTCCCTCCCACCGTTAAGCCCTTCCTCCAGTCAACTTTAACTCTTCCTGTCATCCTCAACTCACAACCTAATTCTTTGCCTTTCTGTTTTATCATAGAGCACTGGAACGGGCTGCCCAGAGAGGTGGTGGAGGCCCCATCCCTGGAGTCATTCAAGGTCAGGCTCGATGAGGCTCTGAGTAACCTGACCTAGGTAGATGTCCCTACTTGTGTAGGGAGGTTGGACTAGATGACCTCTAGAGGTCCCTTCCAGCCTGAAACATTCTGTGATTCTATTTGACAAATCTTATTTTTCATGGTGTCTTTTTCCTCCTGTCAGCACTTTTTGTTCCATAAAAGGGACCACAAACCTGCCTTGGTCCACTGTCCTTAGAATTCATAGAATATCTGAAGTTGGAATGAACACATAAGGATTTTTGAATCCAACTCCCTGCTCCTCATGGGACAATTGTTTCTATGTCTTTTCCACACGGAGGTTTAAATGATGCTAATGCCTTTTGTGTGGCCCATGAGACACAAAAAGGGGTATACGTGGTTTTGCCAGTGTGATTCCTTGTCAGTGGCAATTACATTTCAGTTGCATTCTGTATATAAAGAAATCCAGAACAACAAACCACATAGGCATGAATAAGCAAAGTTTAGCTGAATTAAAATTTATATTCGCTCTGAGGTAATCTAGGCCAGAAAGTAACAAACACTTAGGAAACCTCTGACAAACAAATTTAATGCAAATATGAGTTTACATCTTATCCTCTAATTAGAAATCCAATTACACCTGCAGGCCACTGGGTCACAGTTTGTGCCATTTCTTTTCACTGTGAAGTGTCCAGGACATTTGCAGTATATAGATAGTGGACCTAAACCTTCCAAGCCAGAAACTGCTTTTTCAGTGTATTCACTGAGAAGAAGACAGTGCTGTAAACAACATAATCATGCAACATCTAATAGCAGCACTGCAGACAGGAAATAAGAAGTATTAAACAAGATTCAGAAATGGTTGACAATTAGTTCTTGCAGGGCTCATTCACAGCTGGTGCAACTGCAATGATTCATACAGTGATATGCTGGCTGAAATGATCTGGAAATGTATCTTCCAGTCTGATAGCCTTTACTTTTGCAGGAATATTTTCCTATCCTTTTATGTACCTTATTACAGCCTACGTTATCTGACTTGTATCCTCCGCGTCATGGCATTATCGTACTGTCAGCTCCTGAGACAGAGACTCATCATCTCAAAATATTCATCAGTTGAAAACTGTGCTTCTTTGGGGAAAGCAAACTAAATTACCAGCAACAAGAACAAACTTCATAAGAGAAGCTGGCCTTTTGTTCCTCTGCTGACAGCTAAATCCTGATAGGTAATAAGTTAGGAATAATTAGTTTGGTTTATTTCCCACCAGATTTTTTTCCCCAGTAAAATACAACGTAAGGCAGTCTGTAAGAAACAGACATTTCGGACAGAACTATTTCACCAAGATGCATGAGGCAGAGAGGTCTTTTATAATAATGAATGCAGCTTTAAACCTAAACATTGTTTACATTTGAATGTGAATGGTCACAGAAGTGAAATATCAGAAAGATGTGCTTTGGCTCCTGTAGATCTGAGCTTTCTGTGACTGGCATTTCTCCCTGGGGTAATTTATAAACTAATATTCCCTGTCGTGAGAATATTGGCAGGCTTGAGGAGAGAATAGCTCCAATTTTCACTCTAACATGGCTGGCATACATCCAGAAATTGCAGAAAGAATTTCCCACAAAAAAAATAAAATAAAAGGGAAATTCTTACATATATAGTGTTAATGACACTATGAAAAAAAAGGCATATTTTGAGCAAAAGCATATAAAGACACCACACAAACAAAGGTGCATAATATGGATTAGCAAGGTAAATAATAATATAGATTAGCAAGAAGGTGGAATTTTTGAGATCACAAGCAAATATAACCTCTAGGTTGTACCAAAAAGTATAAAGAAAATTATATAAAGGAGAACATCTTGCTAACCCACAACACTAAGCGGACACTGGAAGCTGGGCAGATTCCCTTCTTAAATATTAGATTTTTTGATCTAGGTCAAAGGTTTCACAAGCTACATGAATCAACAGATATTGTAGTTTTGGAGATGTACACTGAACCTCTTTGCAACTTCTTAAAATAGAGTAACTGCTGAAACAAGATACAGTAGCGTTGCTGGCTGCCTAGACACCATTCTATTTTAATAAGTGTCATGGATGCTTTGGGGCATATCAAAAATAAATGGCAGTAAGTAGGTAGGAAGCCAAGCCTCTGTGACTTCCAGCAGAATTGCAATGCAAATAAACTCCAGTGAAGTCTTTCACAACCTCTCCAGGGTTATCTCTACACCATTGTTTCCAGTCAACAATTTATAAACTTGGATTTGCTGATTATCCTTGTCTGGACAAAAGACTCCAGCTGCTAATGCTTGATGTAATGTCAGACTTTAACAAGTGATTAACAGACTAAACTAACTAATTTCACCTTTACAAAGGTACTGAAGTAAATTTATTTTAAAAGGTTTCATTCTCTTCTATCAGTTTTACCTCTGTGCAGTTGCACTGACTTCAGTGAAGCTGAATACCATTTATTTTGGTATACGTGAGAAAAGCAAATTAGGACCAAGGGAAAAAAGACAGGCAAAAATACCCTTCCAAAATTCTGAGCAGGCTGGGTTTCAAAATAAATCCTCAAAAGTGAAGGGAAAAAAGATAATATACCAGACATTGTCCCTGTCTTCTGCCCTTCCACTCTTGTTCCATTGCCTCACATAATTTTTTAAAATTATTATTTGATCTTTCAAATAGCACAAATATATCTAGCAATTTATATTCAAGGACTGGACTTCATTGCCAAATTGTATCTTTGAAAAATTAGCATTTTCCTAGTATTTTAACTCTGTGAAATTATTTTATAGAATTCTCAAATTGTCTATATAATGGACAATCAATAATTTATACATTATACCAACCACATGAAACTCTTAGTATATATATAAATGCATGTAAAAGAGATTTTGTAGTAGAGATGTGATAGACATTCAAAACCCCTTCCATGTTCACACTAACATTGATTTCTTTTTATTCAAGACACTGTGAATTTGTGACACTCTAGAGAAGAGCTAAACATGTGGACAGAACTTCTTTGAGGAACATTTTGTTTCCAGCTATGTACATGAAAGGTATTTTATGAGAAGAAAGTTGCTGTAGTCACAGCCTACCAAAGCAAACTTACTAATTAACTGCATTCTGCACCACTTGCACTTAGCTACGTGCACTGGCTGACAACACCGCAGTCAGTGCTGGTTTGCAAACAAATTTAAATATTCAGTGCACAGCTTCTGGGAAAGAGGCCATCTTTCTTCATGCTGTAGCTTTGGGATATAACATATAACATTTATTAGTGACTTATGCTTATTTCTACTGGCTCTGTGATACCAGGAGAATTAGCAGCACTTTGAATCCTCTCAGTGTGTGTCTAACTGTGTATCTCTCTCTATACATACAGTAGGAATGGGGAAGTAGAAGAACTACCATGAGGGATGAATGTGGAGATGCCTGTGCAAAATTGGTTGGCAGCATGGCTGTCTGGAAAAACAAATTCTATTTTGTGGCAAACACGGAGGTTTTAAAATCTTTTTACGCTCTGTGTCAGAATTAAAAATATTTCTATTTTAAAAGTTCACCAAAACCAAATAAAAGCAAAGACTATCCCCACTCTGAGTATATAATAATCAGCCTCACTATCTTTCAGTCTTCTCTGTCTCCTTCTACCACTTGGCCATTCCTTTTCTACCAGGCTCAAAAGTTTGACACTCTGCTGATCTAACTCCCCTTCCCTGTCCTTTCTTCATACACTCCTTAATTTTTGTTAGCCCATCAGTCTGAGGAATAGCTGCACTTAATGTGAAAGGAAAATCTTGAAAGCTTTTGTCAGACTGTTTGTTGTGAACCCTTGGAGGTTACTGGTGTTAGGTTTATGCTGCATACTGCATAGAGGATTCATAAACAAAAGAGTCCTTCTTCAGGCAGATATATGTATTTTTTCCCCTCTTAAAACACTGCTCCTCAAAAAATTTCCTGCTCAACCTGTAAAACACTTAGAATAGCAACTCCAACTTGACAGGAAGCATCAAATACTTATATGTGAAAGCAAAAAAAGGATAAACCTAGGTTAGGCAGAGTGAGGCTGAAGTATACACCCTTCTGTAGAAATCTGACCTTATTACTGGATGAGTAGCATTAATCCCCAGGGACTACCATAGCTTAGATCACTGGATAATGAACAGAAATAATGTATAGACTTACAGACTCTTTACTAGTTAAGACCAAGTTTCCAGAAATTTTCCATGGCTGACCAAAAGTCATCAATTTGCAGCTTCTACTTCATTATATTCATTCTGATTCTTCTTATGTGTGTGCCCTCTCCTGAAAGCATGTTCTAGCTGGTTCACACTAGCCACGACTGAATTCATGCCTTCTAATAAAATTCATGAAGGAGTATGCTATGATGTTACAATGTACTTGAAGTGATAAATGAAGTGATCCTTACAGTGTATAATCTTCAAGATGATAGGTTGTGTGTCTATAAATGTTAGGTTTTCTCTTCTAGGCCACAGACACCATTTCTGCTCTTTAGTGCCTAATATAATTTGACTCCAATTTCCTCTGCAGAAGGGATTAAACTGGAAGCACCTCCTACCTCCACCTCTTGCAACTCTTAGAAACCTTTGATGTATGAGTTAATTTATTCCATCTCATAATTAATCATTTTCTCTCTCATTGTAAAAATGTACAATGTCATTTACATTGCCCATGTTCATTTTACCATCAATATAGTAAGTGACATTTCCTGTAATTAAGTAGAAATATTACATTAAACAATAAAGATGTGCATATAACAGAAGTGAGAAGTGAAACAGAACCAATTTGCTGTGAACATGCCAGTGCCCACCAAGATTTAACTACAGTAAGCAACACTTGAAGCTGCACAACAAGGAAAAGAAATTCACATAACTGAGATTGCTGGTAATTTGGGAATTTTAGTGCCCACCTTGAATCAACTTTAAAGGTGAAAAGGTGAGAGTTTCAGCAAAAATCACTACTGTCAGACCACATTGTTATTTATGCTACCCATGTACTTATAGCACAAAGAGAAGTTTCATGCTGGTACTTCTGCTCTGCCATGGTCATTATGGATTTCATCAAGACCATCATCCTTCTATATTCTCTTTAGAATGATGGTAATAAAGATGAAAGATAGCCAAAGAGTACAGGAAGCACTCTACGAAGATCCTTGATTTGAAAGTACTATAAAATTTTTCATCTTAAAAAAATAATATTAAAATTAATAAAAAGGGGTGAAAGAACAGAAACATATTTGATGGTAGGGTCAATAATGCTGAAAAATGCTACAATGAAAAGAGCAAATAACCAAGGGGGTTTATTGTGATTAAAACAAACAAACCAACCCAACCAAATAAAGATCCGATGTCTCTTTTACCTTTTTTTTCCTTTCTTAACACAGATTGAAGAAATCTCTCAAATACACAGTCTGTTTAACTAGTAATATACTACACAAAGCTACCAAGAGACAATACATTGAAATACTGGATATCCAATCTATATCTTTTAAGGATATTAGACAGATACATAGAAGAACTGGAATTATCGTAGTAGGTTAGCCCTACAGAAGAAAAGACTGTGGCTCTATCTAATGCTGTCACCACTAGATAACTGAGAAGATGGCACAAGATCCTTCTATCAAACAGCTGCGATATAGCTTGTCCCTTCTGTCAGGTATCATCTGCTTTTGTACAGCACTAGTCTCATTTAGGTTATGTTGAGCCCTGGAGCACAAGGTTTAATAGCCATTTCAATAAGTATTATCACATTGCTTGTATACCATTTGTTATAGCTCCAGGTACCACTGTTATCCATGGGAATATTCAGTCTCACTAGGAATCTTCATTGGTCTCATTTCCTCTGAGAATGAATGCTATTACTTAATTACACACTGTAGGAAAAAAAAGTGTTTCCTTATAATGATTTCCAGCTTGCCTTTTATTTTCCTTGTTATACTATTTATCAGAGAAAACGAACATTCTTATTCTTATCTTCCAGTAGCAGTCACTGTTTCACCTACTTTTGGTACGTTTGCTCTTATTCCTCTCCATTCTAAATCAAATCATCTTTTCAAACCCTCCTCTTGAAAGTTTTTTTGTGTTTGTGATCACTCTCGTTTTCTTTTTCTGAAAACACTCTAATACATGATATACAAAGTCTTGATTTTGCAAGATCTTTAACACTGTTTGTGACCCACTAGATACTTAATTTAAAGCATACAAATATTCACTCTACTCTCAGCAGGACTTTTTGTGTAATTAAATAAATGTTGAAAACATTGCTGGTTGATGCTGCCAGATACACGTTTGTGCCTACAACCAAAAAACCACATGCAGTTTTATTATTCACCCTAGAAGGACAATCTGTGTAGCTATTGATTTCAGCCACATACTCACAAGCTTAAAAATAAGCCCTCGGTTAAGCCTTTGCTTCTTCAGATTAATGCCAGTCTGCATATGTTTGCTCCCAGAAGAACACACACTTACTACATGAACACACTATGACAACAACCTGCACAGAAACAAAATTATACTGGGGGAAAAAAATAACAACAACAACAAAAAAGTAAAAAGCAAACTGAATTATGAAACCAAATTATAGCTAAACACAATGACAATAAATACTTTTAGCCACAGGCAATAAAATATTGCATCATTAATAAAGCTAAGTGGAGAAAAATTTTGCTTGTCACTTTCATTTATAACTTAAATTTTATACTTTAGCCTTACATGTTAGCTCAGTGCATTACATATCTCTCAGGCAATTCCCCTCTGGCCCCAGCAATCATGAGTTACTGTGGTTTCAGAAAGTGGTGAACTGGATAAATGGAAACTGATTTTCGAGGATGAAATAATGGCCTAATTCAAGACTACAGCAGTTTTAAAGGAAAGACAGTTGAGACAGAGAAATAGCAAGGAACTGATAATAGGTAGGTTAAAACTGCAAGTCCTCATGGATGTGGGAGACAAAGCTGAGAAGAACTTGTGGAACATACATAAGCTGTTGTGAGATTAATCATTCGTGAGTTTGCGCATGCCAGCAGTAATGGATACAAATAGTGCTGCTCTTGACCTTCCCAGCAATCCAAACAGCAAGTCCATCTCATGTCTTAGCTTGTAGAGGTCATTCATGAAATTCAAAGAAAGGACTGAAAAATTAGGTTAAAAGAGCTCTTCATTCTACCACTTGGTTCCAAGAATAACCAGGAAGAAATAGTGGCAAATTATCTCAGTTAGTTACGCGGTGTATCAGCGTGGTATCAGGCTGGTGTATCAGTCATGTTAGTGAAGAAGCATCTCAGTAACAACACATTTGGCTTTCTTTAATGGACGTAAATCAGAATAACCCCATTTATAACCATAAACAAGAATTATGGCTGTTTGTGATCTTGTCCTGTACATTCCTTGTGTATCTCTAGTTCAAGCATCAAGTCTGGGGAGATTTATTGGGTAGGGACCCAGCATAACAAGTCCTTCACATATAAACGACATTTTTCAGGGAGAGGAAAGAAGCAGCTGAAGACAAAACTCCTGGCATTACCAGCTCGAAGAGGAAGCAAAAAACTCACCTGCAGGCCTCAAGGGAAACAGAGATCAAGGGATGCAAAAAGGACTAATTGGCTAGATGTTAAGCTTCCCTTGAGATCTCCCTTCTACCAGCTACAGAAACTAATCACTACAACCAACTCCTGTCCTTTCAGTCATTTAAAAGAATATGGCATGTCTGCTAGAGCCAGACATTAGTTTTGGTTTTATGGTATGAGTGAGTGAGCAGGGAAATAGAGCTTTTATATTTTACTGCACTTATTTTCTTGTTCTATGCTTTTACGTGAGGGCACCTTATGGCCACTCTGTTGTAAACTGCAGAGTCGTTTATGGTTTATTCCTCTAATATGCTTCATACTGAAGTTGAAAACTCTGTTGCAGTAGACAAAATTCAATCTCAGAAAGTGAGCAGCCTAGAAATAAAAGAGCAAAGAAAATCCACAGGAGGAAATTCACATCAGCTGTGGCCTAAAGACATTCTGAGGAGTTTCAGATTTATCGCCCAAGGGAGTAAATGGAAATGTTGCTCGTGACTTTGGGTTTCAGTGCTGGCACCTCATAATATCTATTTCATTTATTCAGTAGCAAAGGAACCTTCACAAAACTATTCCAAAGGAAAGACCATGCAAGAATACTTGGAATTCACAAATCCACTGAATAAACTAGTGCTATTAACAATACTACTACTTTTGTACATTCATATATACGTTCAACAGCAACTGCAATTGTTTCCATATTCCTAGTGACTCCCAGTATCAATACTGCTATTTTGTTCCAACCTTCTTAATATAAGCTCTGACTAAAAAACACGGGAATTCCTTGGATCAGGAAAGATTGACTCTGGCAGGCTGGATATCAAAAGAAAAGATTTATTATAAAGATAAACAAATGCACATCTCATTGGTATCACTGAATCTGTCCAGGTTATAAGATTCTTGTGTTAGATCTTGTGTTAAAAATTACTGTTTGCTACATTGACTAATTGAGTTCCTTTTTGCAATTAAACTTTTTTCCATAAACAGTGTTTAAAAGTGTTTCTTATAACCTAAACATAGAATGTAACTTTTCCTTGCTTACTACATGCCAGAATGGGCATTTTAATGCACTGCCAGACTGTAAGGAATTAAACATAGGAGCATAGAATGGTTTGGGTTGGAAGGGACCTTAAAGATCACCTAGTTCCAGACCCCCTGCCATGGGGGAAAGGAACACCTTTCACTAGACCAGGTTGCACAAGGCCCCATCCAGCCTGGTCTTGAACACATCCAGTGATGAAGTATCCACAACTCCCCTGGGCAACCTGTTCCTGTGTCTCACCACCCAAGAGTGAAGACCACTTCCAAGAGTGAAGACTTGCTTCCTTACATCTAATCTAACTCTCCCCTCTTCCAGTTTAAGGTCATTATCCCTCATCCTATTGCTTCAAGCCCTTGCAAAGAGTCCCTCCCCAGCTTTTTTGTAGGCCCCTTTCAGATACTGGAATGCCACAACAAAGTCTCCCTGGAGCCTTCTCTTCTCCAGGATCAACAACCCCAACTCTCTTAGCCTTCCTTCATAGGAGAGGTGTTCTGGCCCTCTCATCATCTTCGTGGCCCTCCTTTGGATCTGCTCTAAAAGGTCAATGTCCTTGTTGTGCTGGGGACTCCAGAGCTGGATGCAGTACTCCAGATGGGATCTCACAAGAGTGGAATAGAGGGGGAGAATCATCTCCCTCAACCTGCTGGCCACAACTCTTTTCTTGCAGCTCAGGATACAGCTGGCTTTCTGGGTTGCACTCACACACTGTTGGCTCATGTTGAGTTTTTTGTCAACCAGTACCCCCAAGTCTTTCTCCTTAGGACTGTTCTCAATCCATACTCTGTCAGCCTGTATTTATGCTTGGGATTGCCCAGACACAAGTGCAGGACCTTGCACTTGGCCTTGTTGAATTTCATGAGGTTGGCATAGCCCACATCTCAAGCCTGTCAAGGTCCCTCTGGATGGCTTCCCTTCCTTCTCAATGTGTCGACTGCGCCACAAAGCTTCGTGTCATCCACAGACTTGCTGAGGGTGCCCTCAATCCCACTATCCATGTCCCCAACAAAGATGTTTAACAGCATCGGACCCAGTACTGATCCCTGAAGAACACTACTCATCACTGGTCTCCACTTGGACATCAAGCTGTTGACAACAATTCTTCAAGTGCGATCATCCAGCCAGTCCCTTATCCACCGAGTGGTCCATCCATCAAATCCATTTTTCTCCAATTTTTATACTATAGAAAATTGAATAATTCAGTTACTACCATATGCTTTCCCACAGGGCTCAGTTGGAGGTCACCATTAACTTCAATGGGTGTGGATCAAACCATTAGAAAGGTGCATGAAAAATTAGATATATGAGTCACTTATATCTGAATTTAATTGAATTTGAATTTCTTTAAACAAAACTTTTCCCATTGGAATTGCGTTATTTGGAAGACATTTACATACCAACATATCTATTGGTAGATTTCATATCATTTAAAAGTGTTTGCATTGGAATTTTGAGATCTATATGCTTAAACACTGCTAAGGGGCTCAGTTTTAATTATTTTGTCTATTGAATAATTTGCCAAATATAACATTTGTCTTCTGACTTTGCATTTTATTGAGTCTTACTGACTTCTCAGAGAACTACAGGTCTGCATTCTGAAAAGAAAATGTGTCTCTATTTCCTTATTTTTCTACTGTTACTTGTCAGTTGTAATTGTGTAGGGTTCTTCATACTGAAGAAACAGGCCTGAGCTCCACAGAATGACTGATCCAAAACAATCTCGAAAATAGGATGAGATGTGGGGGTTTTTTTCATTATTCAAAATCACCTTTTCTGTTTTCCAAATGATTTTTTCTTATGAGTCCTTAATTTAGTATTCTCCTGCCAGAAGATACCTGCTTATCATCTCATATAACACAGAGGTCTCAAAAAGCTTTCCTGTGATGAAGAATTATCTCCATCATGACTTACATAATTTTCATTGGATCCTGTCTCTCTTCATCATCACAGCATCCACATGAGCATATTGCTCCAGCTGTGCAAAGTATATATTGTCCTTTCTTCCTCACTGGCCAGCAGTCTGGAACAGCCAAATGGCCTAATCATGGGCCTATATAATTTGCAAATATCCTTGCAGATTGTTCTAATCACCTCTGATTTGCATGTACTTTTCTGGATGTGTCCAGTTTCCCAGGCTTAACGGAGTCAACGGATATCTAGAAAACATAGTCAGTGGAGCGTAGCATGCCACACTTCTTTTCCTGAAGTAAACATCTAAAATATGTTAGAGTTAGTACACTCTAGAAATGCCACTGGCTCTCCATTGACTTTAAAGGAAACTCACCCATCTACCCAGCTGCAGATATTTATGCTGTGGACTTCTAAATTATGTGATATGTATCCCCACTTAATGACCACATCCTTCACAAGAAGTCAGCAATGAAACAAGTTAATATCACAATGCAAATAATAAATTATAAAACTCTTTAATGGAACTTTAAGGCTGTGAAACAATCTTCTCAGGAATGTGGCAGAAAACTGTTTGTAACATCAGAGGCTGACCAGGGCAAAGCTACAGAAAATATGTTTCCGTGATTAAAAATATTTACTGATGCTAAAGCTTCCTATGAAGCAGTTTCTTGCTACTGTCTAAACAAAAATGAACAAACTAGTCCAAATGCACAAATCTTCTGTAAATAAGTCTTCTGAGTTTCTATTCCATATCCTCACATCACCATAAGACTGTTATGCTAACATAGCAACTGTAGTGAAATAGGGAAACAAAATAACAGAAACTGAAACTACTATACTGAAGACTGGCTCTATTCTTTTTCTATTTATTTGAGATGGAACCTTTTATTTAATTGGTAATAATTACCTTTAACTGTCAGATGCAAAGAGTATTCTCTATTGCTGGTGTCCCTTGAGGCTATTAAATATGAACACTATTAGGATGAGTCCTCTGTCTTTCAGGAATCTTATGTGAAAAATTGTTAGTTTTGAAAAATGCACAGTGATTTTTGTGGCTCAAAGCCCTTCAGATTCATCAGGTCTCTGTTTTGGATCCTAAAACAAAAAAAGGTCTTAAAATAGTCACAGTATTAAATGAAGAAACCAATGTAGAGGCTGCCCTTAGTTTTAAAGCACATATTTTAAAAAAATAGAAATTAAAAAAAAAAATAGAATCCCCAAATTAAAAGGAAACATGAATACATATTTTCCTTCATTTCTTTTCTTAGTATAAGTTTATTCCCATGCCCAGAGACTATTAATAGTGGTGGTCATCTCACTACAGTGAAAATAGTTAAGCAATATGCAGAAGTAATATGTTCTTATTTACAGTAGTACTGAGATAGTAATCACTCCAGTAGTCCAGTAATATTCCAGGAGTACTTATTCCTGACAATCTTTTAACTCAAGCTTGAGTTAAAGCAAGCTGAAGCACTGCCTTTTTATTTGTGCAATTAATCAAGCACTCGACTACCCCAGCTGAAAAAGTTGTAACTGAAGTTTCTTTTGGGCTCAAAATCAAGCACCATTATTTCAGCAATTGATTTGACACACTCTTTTAGTACTGCAAAAAGAACTAATAAGGTTGTCCAGTTCTCTAGCAAGGAAACCATAATGTTATAGCTTGAAATTTAACAGCTACGTGGCAACAGAGGTAGAGGTCATCTATGTGCAACCACAATAAACAAGGAGTGAGCAGCTGTCATCTAGAAATGATCCTTCTTGAAGAGGACAAAAATGTGTGGGTTAAGAGATCAGTAGAACAACAACTTTTAGACACTACTAAAATCTCCTTCAAAACACTTGTAGTGATGAAGCAGTTGAAGGATGTCTCAGAAACACAAAAAATATCACAGAGACAAGGAAGGTGAAACACAAAACAAAGTAACAGAAGAGAAGTAATTACTGAAACCACAGTGAGAAATACAACAAAACTCAATGTTCACCCATAGGAACTTATTCTCAGTAAGTTTTTGACCTCACATAAGAGTTTGTCTTTGTATATAAGAATCTATTGTTACATAGAATCATAGAAACTACAGCAGGTAATCTGCAGAGGAAAATTCTAGGAGATCATTATCTGTTAGAGGAATTACAGGATTAAGCACGTTCACTCGATGAATGTTGTACATTCCTGTGCAGAGTGGCACATCCTTAGCAAATAGTATGGTCACTATCTTCTTCTCTTTCCTGATGTATTGGTTTAGTAAGAGGGTGGCCGAGCCACGTGGCCCCCCGCCCCCTCCCTCTGCCGCTGGTCGCGGACAAAGAAAAAGAAGGTTTAAAAGTGCCTTTTTGAGTTGAGATAAGGAAGGTTTAATATATACATATTTATATAAGAAAACAACATATAAAAATCATTTTTTGCAGTTAACAAAGAAACCCAGCAGTAACAGTGATAAAGGAACAATACAGAGAGCTTGATAACAGAGAATAGTGAGGGAGCGAGCTCACCCAGACACAGCCAAACGCGAAATTGCCCTCGAACCGCCCCCCCACCGGAACTGGCCCCGGGGCATGACGTCAGCATGGTGTAGAATAACCTGGCTCCACTAAAATTAACCCTGCCCTGGCCAAACCAGGACACCTGAGAACTTATCTTTGCTACTTGGCCCTTCATTAATTAATAATGGATATGCTAAAAAGCACGCTGGTCTCTCTAACAAAGACAAGATGGTCCAAGATACAGACCGAAATATTCACATGGTAGAGATTATGGGTCTGGTTTCATTGATTAAGTGGACCAAGGAACACAAACTCATATTCCTCCAGCTAGTGTCTGAACTGGAAGCAAAACTGTGGCATGCTCAAAAGCAGTACAGCATGGCACTGTGCCTGAGTGACGCCCTGTCAAGAGCAGAAAGGAAGAATATAAATAAATTATGTCAACATCTGGAGCCTTTTATCTGACCAAAGTGTGTGAAAAAGCATTCATGAAAACAAGAATTGGGACCAACGTGTCTTAGTAGATGCAATGTGCAACTAAACCTCTTCAAAATAAAGACAGAGATTTTTAATGACACCTATTGTGTTTTGTTCTCTTCAATCTAAATAACAACCAAGAGACTCCTACCAAAATGCTCAAACACCCTGATGTATCATTAGCAATACAATTAAATCACAGCAGCATTAAACATCTCATCAAGAGCTCAGCCAACCTACAAAATTACTTTTCTATCCTTTCATTCCCTAGAAAGCTTCCACTCAGTTCCTGTCCATCTAATTTCCTTAGCCATCTTTGAGAGTCCCTGAGTAACTGCAATGGAGCCATGGAGGACTGAAGGCATTGACAGAAACCCAATACACTCTGCCAAATGTACTTGTCAATGCAGATACATGAAGAAGCACAGAGCTATACAGCTTTTTGGGCCAGTCAGATAAGGGAGAAATAACAGACTTTGCAGCTGTGTAAAGCAACTACTGTCCTGTACTTTGACTTTCTCTGGATAAAGCAATGTCCTGCTCATTACCTATAATTTGCTATTTCCCTCTCAATGCTTTTCTCAAGAACATCAGGCAAAAAATACTTCCTCTGAATCATACGTATCAGAGAAACAGACTACTTCCCTCCTGGAGAGTCAGGGCAGAAAAAACAGAACCCTGAGTCATAGTTCTTCTTCCAGTCTGTAGCTGAGTTCTCTCACTGCTGGCCCAAAGTCCACAGAGCATTTGCTCTATGGTAGCAAAGTTGCAAGGCCACTTCTCTGCTGTGGCATTTACACAGCCGGTGGACAAGTGCCAGCCAACAGACCTCTCTGGAGTACTCCGGCTGCTAATACAGCTTCACTCTCACCCTACTGACACAATCTAAGAAGGATCTATAAATAACCAAAAGAATTCACTCAGTGCTGAAATAAACACAAGGGGCCAGATTGTATTGGTGTAACTGAGAGAAAGAATGTATTTGGCCTGTTGGTGTTCATCTTACAGTTGGGTTGCAGCAACGTGCAGATGTCTGTAATACACTGACCCAGTGTACCATGGAGAAATAGAAGTCAGCCACTGTGTGATCTGTACTTACGCTTGGTAAGCAACAAAAACAAAGATGTACTCCTTAGTAGTTGTCCTGGTTTGAAGGACAGGTGTCTCCCAGGGAAGGCAGGAACCTCCCTTGGAATAGGAAATGTAAACCCCTTCCCTCCAAATTATTGCAAATTTGAAATCAAGGGGCTCTCAGGCAAGGATATGGGGGTAGGAATAACAGTTCTTTACTAATATATATATATATATATTAAAGCAGGTGAACAAATAACTAAATATAAACATTAACGGCAAAGCACAGTCAGAAAGAACCCGGTCCCAACCCTCTGGCCTGAGGGCACTTTCCTTCGGTGCAGTGATGGTCACGGTCGGGGGGGGGAAGAAGCGGCTGGTGGTTCCCGGCGGNGCAGCCCGGCTCCCGACAGGGCAGGGAGCGGAATCCCGGGCACCCCTCTGAGTAAGGCGGATGTTAATGCGGTCCCAGTCAATGGCTCACCTCGCGGCAGGAGAGGACAGCTCCGGGCGAAGGTGGGGGGGGAGAAAGAAGGCCGGCGACAATGACCGTCCTCCTACGAAGCCCAGAGCAAGAGAGAGCGCAGCTGACTCCGCCCCCCCTTTTATCTGCCCAAATCTCGCGGTATCTCTGTCCCCCCACCACGAGAAACTCTGACACCCCCCTCCCCAGGCCTTTGTTCTTTCTTAAGTATCCAGCCATTTGTATCCTAGTAACTTATGGGACAAAATTCTACAGGTGAAAAGGAGCAAACAGAAAACAAATCTAACCCCCAACAGTAGTTCCTGTCAATGTTAACACTGCCTCCTGACCCAGTTTCCCTGAAAACAAGAAGCAACTTTTAAATGACATAGTATCTTTCTTTTCTTACACTTGGATTCATTGACTCTGAAGACCATGCAGCTAAACCACCAGCTTGCTCTTCAACACACTGGCTAGCTACCTACTCAGCCTCCCTAGTACTTCTTGCATGATCATTTTGATAAAGAAGATCCAGAGAAAGAATGATTTCTCCGCAAAGAAGCACTCCTGAGTAAAAGTTAAAAAAAATGCTTCACATTCCCTCCGTTCAAACAATGCCTGCAGCCATAGAGTGGGTGACACTACCGAGAACAATGACATCTATTCAAATTTGTAAAGCAAGCATTTGATAGACATGCTTCCTCCAACACAATAACTTCACTGAATGAGCTGTTAGCTTATCTAGTGTCTACGCTTTGAAGTATACAGTTTGAAAAAGTCAAGCACATACCAGCAGTCCTAGACTCGAGTTTATTAGCTTGAGGAATGTTTTCCATTTCACACTGAAAAGAATAAAAAATATGACAGCTTATTTTATTTGCTCAGCTTTTGTTGATTGAAAGAAGTGACACTGAGCATTAATTTACCATGCAGTTATGAGGAGATCTGCAGAGAGCCATGAATTTCTAAGAATTGTCTTCCTTAGTCCATGTTACATAATCTTACTCTTTGCTGTATTCACAGTTGGCATCCCACAACACTTAATCCTATGGAGGGTGTTACCTAACATGGATATATCATGTGCATTTGTCCAAAAGATTAGTGCACTTGATACTTCTCTATATATATTTAGGCCTGCAGTGGATGTTAATGCTACCACAAATCATTTTCTCAAGTAAATTAGTCATTCAGATATTGCTGGCTATGAAAAATTTCCGGTTGGATGGGACAGCCTGCAATAATAAGTAAGAAAACAGGCTCTACTTAAAAAAAGTTTCTAAATTACCCAGAAGCTACTATCTTATGTGAAGTGGGGAAAAGAGGGAAAGACCCCAAAAAACAGACCTTAGTTGACCCAGATGAATCTTGCTTTGGGAAGGAAGTGCTTTTATTGATAACATACACAGATGTAACCCTCATGGCAGCTAAAAACCATCCCCGTTATAACACGTAACAAAATCTAAATTATGAAATTCAGTAACATTGTCAATTCACACTCACTTTGTGTAAACTTTAAGTACTCTGCAATGCATGCTGATGTTTTATCTACACAGAGCATGTTTTTTAGTAGAGATGTAGTCTAATTCCTTACAAGATTTCAATACATTTATTTGAAAACCTGGGGCTGACAATAGCGTAAAATTATTTACAAAGAAAGGGAGAAATGACATCTTCTAAGACCATCAGAAGCATTAAAAAGGATTTATAAACATAACAAACAAGTTTACAAACTGTACACCAAATGTTGCCATTGGATTTGCAGACATTCCAAGCCAATTTTCATTAAGAGAGCACAGCAGCTCCACAAAGAATACAAAGATAGAAAGATATATCCTATGTGGTTAAATATTTCTTACAGTAGTTCTTAAGCATTTCTTCAAAAATCTCATCTCTAATCAGCTACGCAATACTCATTTATAGCAATTTAGAACACTTAATGGAAAACTGTTATGACTGTATTGTTCTACAGATAGTTTGCATACACCATTTAACAATAGTCTCATATTTAATACGAGGTAATAATAATTCAAGCCAATTTTGACTGTTCTTCTATTGAGCTTGGAAAAAGACAGGAATATCTCTGTTTTAACTTAGGTAGTGGAGCCAACATTCTTGTTTTCTGATTCAAGTACAGCTATATCAGTGATCTCAGATGATTAGGGTTATCTACAGACATCCTCAAGTAAGTGTGTAGAAGACAGACTCTGGAAATGGCCTGTATTGTTTCATGCAATGACACAGAATTTCAAAGGTTCAATTTTTTACTATTGTTTTTCACCATGCAGGAGAAGCTGTTTGTCAATTTACCCCATATTTTTTATGATTAGTTCAAAGTATTCTGATTATTAGCTATTACAGGTTATATGAGAATTGTATGCTGTCTAGTACTAGTCTAGCATGAAAGTGTATTACTGAGTCAATTAGAAATGCACTGAGGTCTATTGTAATGTTTTTATTGATTACAAGAGGCTTGCTAGAGCTAAAAATCTTTTATAGAACAAGAAAAATTGGTCCCATTGTAGAATAGCCAAAACTTTTTTTTTACAGTATGACAAGAGCTGAATATCACAGTAATGCCAGACCTAGCTTTCCAGGAGGAACACAGGCAATATCTAAACTTGGATAAATCTTTAAAACATCACATGAATTGCTTATGTAGTTTGAGTAAACAGATGGAAAAGAAATGGCTTTAGGCAACTATAGAGACCTAAACACCTATAACATCTGTATTAAAAGAATAAAAAGGTGACAGTTTTGAATGATGTCAGTGTTATTTTTCTTTAGTACATTACAAAGAGCTTTCAGCATGCCTGAAGACATGTAACTAATCATTACCTACATATAAAAGTTCAAGAACCATCTAAACTACATGGGTTTATACAATCCAAAGGTTTTGTTAACTATTCAGTGGCTGATGATGTCATTATGGATCATCCTACAAGTGAGTCAGTTGAGCAGGAAATCAAGAATGTTCCAACTTAAACAATCCTTCAGCAAGGGCTGCTCTGCTCAGAAGTCCTGTTTAATGAACTTGTAAACTGCACTATAAAGTTAAAGGAAAATCTGACTGCTCATTTGCCTTGTTTATATCTTCTTTAGAAAACATCTGCTAGACACTGTGCTGCTTCTTCTTCCTTCCCCTCCCCTCTTCCTCCCTCCCCCCCACTACTATTATTTCTTACATTGCTATTGATTCAGAGATTGAAGGTTTAGACAATCTTTCAGTCTTTAAAACCTGGCATTTCTGGGTTTAGTTGAGGTCACCTAAGCAATGAAGAAACTAACAACTATTTGTTGGAATGCAAGTAGGGGAAATTATTTTTTTTCCCCAGGGGGTAGAATTGTGACCTGATTACATGGCAGGAACAGAAGGGAGCTTTTTCTGAAGGTTTTACCCCTCTTGCAACGGTGCCGTCACATGTACACCATCCTGAGCTATTAGACTGACAAAAAATGCAGTTTGAAAGCTCCATGCAAGCCTGACCACTACAAAGTTGACATTTTATTAACAAGTGTTATATTTGCGAGTTGTGTAGCCCCAACTTTACTCTGGAATTTAAAAGGTCACTGCAGACACCAAATAAGGCTTCAAACCTTTAAGACCTGCTGTGAAGGACAGCTGGCATGGCACACAGAACTCTGCCACAGGGTGATAAAAGAATGAAGTGAATATCTTTGCAGTGAGCTGTCACTAATTAACACAGAATTTATTTACTTGAAAGATAAATATATTTGGAAATGGTAAATGCTCCAGAAAGAATGTTTGGCCATCAATTGCTCAAGCGTTAGTTAAGTAGGAAACATACAAGACATGCCTTGGCTAGGACCTAAGCCATTGAGGCTGAGTATCTCCAGACTCAGAGATATGAAGTTGTTGAACTGGATGACGATTTCACACTGACTGCAGAAAATCTGCTGGTCACAGTTGAATGACCTCTGATTTAAACCCTTTTAAACAACCTCTCATTTAAACCCTTTATGACCCTTTTAAAATATGAGTGGCATTTTCTGAGTGCTACGCCTAACACTTGCACTTTCCTGCAACTCCGCAGCCCAGTGGCATCAACCTCTGGGTGCTGTGGAACACCAGCGATTTGAAACAGCAATATCAGAGATTTTAATCCAGTGCATTACAAGTATCAGGTATTAGAAAATTGTTTCTCCTACATTTGGCTCTAGGTACAGGGCATGACAGCACTGACAGTACTGCCTTGCACTTCTGGCAGGTTCAGGAGTGTGCAGGATCTGAAGACAGAGGTACAAAGATAAAGTTCCCACTGATTTTTTCTCCTTTGAGGATATTTAATCTTGTATGAATGTAAAATAAAGCAGGGCTAAAGCTTTTTCTGCTAATACAGAACAGTCTTACAGAGTTCCCACATACCCAGTCAAATGGCACATGAAAAAAGGCTGCTGAAAAATCGAAGGCTATGGGAAGTCCTGCATAGATATACTACCTGGGATGCAGGGGGAGCATACAAATATGAATAATTAACCATTATAATTTGAAAGTGCTTCTTTGAGAATGACCTTTAAGAAGGACCACAGAGATTTCCTCTTGAAAGAAGTTCAAGATGGCCATGTTGTCCCAACATTAAGTCAAAAATGTCTCCTTATGCATTAAAATACATTTAAACCCTGTGGTAACATAGACACAACTCATTGTGGATTCCTTCACAGAAGACCACATCTCATGCTAGGAAATCATAAGCCATCTTTGCTGTGTGTGGCCACCAAGAACATCATGTGTGGTCACTGTGTCAAACCACACTCTCCTAAATAACTCCAATACAATGCTTCAATAGGCACTGTCAGTATGCAGTGGCCACATCTCAACAAAAAATACATTTGAGAACATCCATCCCAGGATATCGATGTACAGCACGAAACCCATTCAAGCTAGTAAGTAAAAAGTCATATTGCTGGACAAGTGGGCCACACAGTAAGAAACTCTCTGCCAGTGTACATCATTCATACTTGCAAATTACCAAAGCCTTGCAGGCAATGGCAAACAATCGTTTTAAACTATTGATGTGCTGCCCAGCCAATTTTCAGAGTAACTGGAAAGCACATACACAGGATCTCCAGGAAGGCACCTGAGACAGCGAAACAAACATGGTGCTTATCAAGGTGCTGACTGAACGGATTCCATGGTGTTAACTAAGAATCCATCTGCTTTTGCCAGATGTTAAATAATTAACCCCATCTCAGCATGACATTATTTATTCTTAATATATCCTTTTCTTTTCAGGCTCTTGTTTCAGTCTACACAATTAACCCAAAGCTACAAAATAGATGTGAGCCATCTTCCATATGGCATCATGCCTTGTTCCCAAGCGATAATGTATATGAGAACTACGTATTAGTAAGTCCACCAGTGAGGTTACCTCAGCTCTTTGTGTCACTAGGTTGAACTGAAATCCATTCAGTGCAAAACCAGTGCAAGGGTGGTGAACCTAAAACACAGTAGCAGTACCTCAGATCTTGTAAAGCTCCAGGACCACTCAATCTACAGTATAATTTAGTGAAGCTTTTGGATGCTTGGATGTCATCCAACAGTGAACATCCACCAGAGCGCTGCAGCTCTCTAGAGCCACCCCTTCACTGGAAGCCATGTGAAAGAGAATGTCAAAAATCTCTAAGTCATCCTAAGACACCCTGTAACAAAGAAATTTACCAGTCACAAAATCTAGACAATGTATCACCCTTTTGGGTCTCTGGAAGCACACACAGGGAAGATGAAGGGAAACATGAGCTTGTCCTTTTGTCTGCTTTTCCCTTACAAATTTTAAATTCAAAACACATTCTATACAGTATAATAAAACCTCAGAAGGACTAATGCATAATCTATAGGACTGAAAAGAGAAGCAAAGAAGTGGGCAGTCAGAATAGTTTTCTTTGTAATTGCCTACTGCAGTTGGAATGAAACATTCTACTTAAATTATGCTTTATTCTGTGTTTTTTCTTTTAGTTTCAAAAGTGCAGAGACACTGCCAAAATGAAACATTCAGACTCTACTCAGTGTTAAGCGACTGAAGATGATGTGCTTCCATGTAGTACAGTATCTCATTAAATCAGGGTCTAATCAAGCCATAAATGAAACATGTCAAGGCACTGGCTTGCTGAACTGTCTCATTAGTATCCAACCTCCACTTTCAGAGAAACTCCATAAAGACCAACTTTCAAAGTGGGAATATTTTTGTTTGATGAAGAATATGGTGGTGAATAGTATGTAATTACAGTAGAGGGTTACTTCACCGTACTCAGGAAGGGTTTGAAGTTTAATTATACGATGCATTGTTACTTCAGAGCACTTCCAACTCAGAATAGTTTAACAGAAATCGAAAATACCAATGAATCTACATCTGAACTAAAAGGTACGATCCATCCATTTCTTCTGAAAAATGTTCTTCCTCTCTGTTATATCTTAGCAGTGCCAAGGCTAGAGGAGGAGACATGAAGAACACAAAAATCTTTCCAGCATGCCTCTGTTTCAGGGGTGAGAAGAAAGATATGGACAAATTTGCATGACTGAGGCTAAATATAAACCAGTCTCATATTTCTTTGTAAATGAACCTTAACAGAAATCTTCCATCTCCTGGCCGCTGTCTCTTACAGAGCTCCCACTAAGATCTTTTATAAGAATTGTACCAGAGGATGGCAGACAATTCTGATGCAGATAGTAGCAAAAAATTGGCATCCAGTATTTTGCACAGGAGAACAGGATTGAGAAATAAAGCCCCAAAATTCATATACATATTATTATGGAATCTTCAAATGTTCAGATAAAGTAGACACGGCCTCAATCCTTTGCATCTCTTCCAAAAAGCACAAAGAATAATAATAAGAAGAAATGTTGATAATAAATGATAATAAATAGAAGGAAAAAGTGTAAGATGCTCACTGACCATTTTGGAGAGCTGCAGGACTGAAATGACCTTTTTACAATTTTGGAAACTTTTCTAAAAGGAAATGTTTAAATTTCATAAGCAGAGAGATTGACTCCCAGCATTACAGAAGTCAGTGGGAGTCCTGCCATTGACTTAATGGATCATGCTTTCTTAAGTGACTGAAAAGGAGAAAAGTGTATCACATAGTTAGAATTTGGAAGAAAAGAAAGGAGCGTTAAATTTGCTGGAATATTTCCTGGAAGAGTAAGGTTTCAATTATGAAGCACATGTGTAATTTGAAGCAAAGGAACTCCTCACATGCATAAAGCTAAGCACGTTACCAAGTTGCCTTGGAATTGGGATCTTGAACATTCTTAAAGACAGCTCGTATGTGTATGTCTGCTTGGAGGGCACCCCATCACCACATCTGTCACTTCTCAGATTTAATTAAGGGACAGCTATTGCATTAAACTTAGTATCAATAATACAGCATAACTGAATCTTTGTTCTTTTCCAGCTTTTTGAGGTCTTTCTCTCCATTAAACTTCTCTCCTTCTCCCTTTGGAAATGAGAATCTTTACATTAAGAAAGAGGATTCAATAACTATTGTGATAAGACAATTTAAACCACAGAAATCCTTCTTATGTCTTGGTTGGTGGCCAAAAATAGTAAAATTTTCCTATCAGAAATATCACTTTGTTGGTTTTCTGTTATCATTGCCTTGTGCAGTACTTGGCTTTATTTTTAACTGCATTGAAGCTTTCTTTCCTCAAAATTAGAAAACTTCAAAACTAGTATTCCTAGAGTGCAACAAAATTCACTCTTTCTGTAGTACCTTTACAAGGCAGATCATATTGACAAAAAAAAAATTCTGTATACCAATAAAGGTTGTCCTGTGTTAGTTCTAAAAATTGAAAAAAATCACACAAAATAACAGAAAAATACTAAAAAAATACAAAACAGGTCATAAATTGTATTTTTCTATTTCCAAAGCTAGATTCCTTTTTTAAAAAAGGATAGTCACAAATGACAAAGTCTCCCCAACTTCCAGGAGCAATGAGTGATACAGGCCAATATTAGTAATACATTTCAGTCTTGGGAAATGGCAGAAGTCAATCAAAGCAAAGTGCTGCTGTTGCAGTCACTGAAGTACGTGCCTGACTTTAAGTATAAGAACTGAGGTCCCATGCGTGCTTAATGTCCACGGGCTTAGCTGCATGCTTGGGACCTAAATTTCAGTAAGTACTGCCCAGATGCCTGTTATAAATATTGCTTTAGTTCTGCTACTATAAATCAGAACAGCTGCAGGTTTTCAGAATTGCACGTGAGATATGGTGTACATGTACATTAAAAAAAAAAAAAAAGTATCTCTCCATTTAAGGAAACAAAAATGCCCTTAAAAATGTCCAACGCTGTATAGGCAACAATATGTGTCAGCTGACATTATTGCTTTATTATCACAGCTGTACTCCTTATCATGTTTGAATACTGCCTCTTCCCATCAGTGTACTTCTCCTGCTGTTTACCCCTTTGCTCTATCTTTGCCTTCTCTCTGGGTAAGTATAATAAATGCGTAACACAGCTGGTATTTCAGCCAGCAAAACCAGCAATCATTCCCTGGTGCTGGCATTTCACCTTTGACTCAGCGTCCTGGAATCCTGCTGGATGCCGAGCTCTGATTGTCTCAGGCTGCAGGCCCAGCTGCAACCAAGCATGGAACAGGTATCGGATATATCACCAATGACATCACCAGTGATGCTATGCATGCTGCTAGCTATTACTAAATGCTATTTGTTTTATGCTACAACTTGGACTATGATGCTATTGAGTACCAGTGAAAGTTTAAAAATGTTTCAAATGTCCTCATCACACTTTCTAACTTTTGTAAAAAGAGCTAAATCTTGCCTTTCTCCCATCTCCCCTTGCCAAGTCATGTCACTGATCAAGTGACACAGGAGCATTATGTGACTATTGAAATCCCATTCAGAAGGTCTGAATAGGGTCTTTATGTAAAGCAAAAACAAACAAACAAACAAAAACCCCAAAGTAAATTATTCTGCGAGAGTGTTTCAAACATTCAGTTTATCTCTGTTTCATTGGAATGTTATTTTCAGAAAAAGGCTGAATCTGCAAAGTGTCTTCAAGTGCTAGCCTTGTTAACTCCCATGATTTTATCAGGAATCTGGTGATACTTGTCCTGCTAAAAGCCTCATTGCAGCATGGAAATATTAGAGACTCTACTACTGCATGATTAAAAAAACAAACTCAGGATTCACAGTTGGGAAGAAAATTCACAATACACAGACCCCAGAGATCAAAAGATTAAATTCATAAATTTGAAAGGGAGAAGGTAGAGGCATCTTAGAGGTTTATATTTGTTATTGGCTATTTTAGCACATACCCTGGTTTTAAGGCTGTAGCATATGCGATGGCCCTGTTATAAAGGCATAGACCAACAGCAGAACCCAGGCCCAGACTTATTTAAAATGTCAAATGTCCCTGAGGCTGGGTTGGGCCCTGTGAGGACAGCATACCGTTAGAAGTGGTGTGAAGCTGCCTGTCATCAGAACAAGCAAGACGAAGCCCAGCCCAGCTCATAGGCATGAAAAAGCTAAGCAATAGCTCACTTCCCCATGCGATAGGCAAGATGTGAGAAGGAAAAAAAGTCATGGTGTTGCATCACTCATCCCCTTATCCAAGGAGAAGGAGGACTGGCAACTCACCAGGACCTTTCACTTAATTTTTTTTACACTGTGCATAGAGTAAAAAAAATGAATCCAGCCCTCAAGTTTTGATTGCTAATAAGTTATCGCATATTAACTACTGAAGGGCATGCCTTAAAAACATCAACATTGGCACCTACTACTTTGTTTTGCAAAGGACTTCATCCTGTCTCCCCCTGGCCCTCTTCCACATGCACGCTCACACACACACACTTCTGGCATTTTTCTGTTCCTGACGTTGTTTTCATTAGTGATACAAGAATGCATCCAGACTCATTTTCAACATGTTTTCTTAAACAGTGCTGAGACAGACTTATTTTCCTAAATGCCTTTCACTTGCATTCTAGTTAAAGAAAGTGGTAAAGAAATTTTGAGAGTGTCGCTCTATCCCACAGCAACTGTGGTAGGGAGAGTTTTTCAGCCCTTAGAGGTCCCTAGAGAACTTTGAACACATTTACTAATACCAAAGCAGGGCAATAGCTTTTCAATGACATCATCTTCCCACTCCCTGTAACTGAGAACTCACCGTTCCCTGAACTAGATAGAGTCAGGAGGTTTGAGTGCCAAAGGTCTTACACCATAGTTTCACCTACAAGTATTAGGGTTTTCAGGCAATCAATGGCTAACCTGCTGCATTTGATATAATTTGCTAGTGGCAAAGTTCTTTGCTGTCTACACATCAATACTAAAGAGTTACTCATGTCAAACTGCAAGGTTTATTTTAAGGCAGCCCTCAGAGGCTTGAATCTTGTATTAAAATTGTATGTGTTCTTAAAAAATGCATGAAATTCTTAACATCCAAACTGAGGGCTCAATTATATTCACAGACGTACTCTGGGAACGAAACCATGCATGCACAAGGTAAGCCACCCTCAGGAAGTGCTGGGACCTGAGTTGTGAGCCCCAAGTTGGAGTTGACCTGTGAAAGAGTCACAACCCAGCAGAAAGGTTTTGTTTTCCTATTGGCTTCATGTTCCAGAGGCAGAACCTGGCCCACCTGCATCTCTGTGGCTCTGCCCTCACCTCGGTTGTTATGGCTGGGGTAGTAGGCAAGGCCAGGACCACATCAACCAGGAGCTGATCAGTCAGAGGAGCTTCCTGTTGGGTGTGGCTTCTGTTGGGGCTGGTTGCATCTTGCTGAGCTCTCTCAGCGGTGTCCTTCCATGTGAAGGGCCACTGAGGGAGCCATCTCTGTCTATTGTGTCCAGCAGGTGATGCTGACACCACAGTGGGCAGCGGAGGAGCTGGGCCCACAGGAACCTATGGCAGGACTGTCTGAAAGAAGACTTCTGAGGGGATGTTGCTGAGTTCAGCATTGGCCTGTGTGGTCAGGCAACTGATAGCAGCATAAAATGATGATGGCTGAATCAGCACAACACCTCAGCAGAATGAAAGTTCAAGGTCTGTGGCAACAGACCCTCATGAAGAATGAACCTTTAGGTTGCACAGATACTCTCAGTGTCTAATATGTTACACTGAAAACAAAGACAATCTCAGGCAAATACAAATCCTTTCCACTGATATAGCCTGGAACACTGCAAGTGCAGTTTACAGCCAACATTTGTTCTGTTTTAGGGAAAAAAAGAAGCATATACAAACAACTGTTCTTTTCCATCCTGAAACAATGGAATAACACATGATAGCTCCTTGACAGTGGTGAAATTCTGACAGTGATCTCAGCAGCTGCTTAGCCACCAACCACAGCATTTACAACTGGCTAATTACAGACACCCAAACCCTTGCAACACATTTTGCTTTCATGGCCCAAGCAGTATAATCAGTGACTTTATCCAGGCCTGCACAATAACGTCTCTGTTTACTGGAGAACAGAGCATAGTAACTTATCCCACATTCATCATGGTCAACTTAAACATATCAACTTATACTTTCTGTTTTATTTTTAAACTAAAAAGAAAGAAAGGAGTAAAACCATTTTTTTTTCTATTGTAAAAATGTGAAAGCAAGAAAACTGCAAACTAAGCTTGCATAGACATTATTCTGTGCCACGTTTGTAACAATTTTATTGTTAAAGTGGGAGGATGAAAAGGATGTTCAAATTGACACGCTTCCAATCAGTGTGATGTCCTTGCTCTTGCAAGTATCACTTCACAAGTACTTTCATTCAGTTGGACTCCTCTGGATTTGGCTGAAGAACTCGGGCACAAGAAATGTGGGCTATCTAGGAGTATCCATCACATGGCTCTCAGGAAGATCTAACATAAATGATCCTGCAAGACAGACACTAAATATAGTAAACACAGGAAAACAAAACCAGAACATTTTGTCTACTCAAAAGGACCAGGGTTCTCAGCATGTCTAGTTCTGCTTGTCTATAAATACCAAATAAATTTAAAAGTTTTATCATTTCACTTTCTTGTGGGGGGAAACTGAGGCACAAAAAAGTGCAGGTTAACTTTTTCAATTGCCCCTTAATTTTGAGAACTTGATATGACACTTTTTAGGGCAGAAGATCAGGATGAAAGCCCCAAAGAACATGCAAGACACCCCCCACCCCCTCCATCTCCTATTAACAGGCTCAGAACAGTCATTTATGTCACACAGAGTGAGTCAGTAACTAGGAGTCGCATACAGATCTGACGAATCATCCAGAACCCAGCCTGCCAGACACTGCTCCCAAATAATATTTGAAACCTGGGGGAGGGGGGGAAGTAATAATAGTACTGAAACTAAACAATGGATTTGGCCTTTCTTTTCTAGCTGCTTTAACTGCAGAAAGGGCTCCAACTTATTTTGCCCAGGAAATGAATTCCAACCTGTTATGTAAAAGCCCTAATGAATTCCTGCTCTGCTGAATCAGCGGTGCAGCAAAAAGCAGACCACCTCTTCCTGCAAGCCAAGCAGGCACCTATCTTGCTCAAATGTGACCGAAACCACTGTATGCTTAATATTTTGAAAGATAACTTAAACAGGTCTTTGAAACTCACCACAGTCAAGAAAATGCTAGGGGTTATCTGCTAGGTGACAAGTGGAATGAACTTCCAGGTATTTTTCAAATCTCATTCCTGTAAATAAGAAACAGCTGACTATGATCCTGCAAATTCCAGTTGAGAAAGCTCTGATGATATTAATACATTATGTTGTGTCCAGAATCCCTTGATAGAATTACAACATTACTGTACAGCTGGATGGATATTACTATGTTGCACAAAGAAATCAGAGATTATACTATCAGGAATAAATGCAACTGAGATCCGACACTAATGCACTTGAATACAAAGCTGGTGCCTCCAAATTTAGTACAGTATGTTCTTCAATGCTAACTTTCTAACAACATGGACAAATAAAGCCATGAATACACTGGCAAACTACACTGTGTGGCTAGAGAAGTTTGCTGATGACAGTCTTGTTATTGTAACAGGAAGTGACTCAGCCTTGGCAACAAGAGATCAGATATTTTATTCAGAAGCATTAGGTCATTTTTTTCCCCTAACCAACCAACAGTTTCACAAGGCAACTGGTTTTGTTTGAAAATAAATATCTATTTTGAAAGTGATTTGCTGAGGGAGTGGAGTAAAACATTTATGGTTAGGAATAACCGCTCAGTTTAATTCAAGGCATCTGGAAAACTCTTGTCCTTTAAACCCTCTTAAATTTACTGCCTGTACGAAATTCCACCCCCCCTAGGCAAGAAGAATTCTCCCACATGGGTGAGTAAAGTATCACCAGCTACATTAACATCATGAGAATGAGGATGAGTGAGGAGATTTGTGTCTGGACCAGTAACTTTCCATGACAATTATACATGACTGATGTCAGCATTACAGCTAAAGTAAAACTACTTCACACAGGCATTACCACTGAAGCAAATATGTGCCTTGTTGTAACGGCCTATTACATGATCTTTCATCAGTTATTTATAAATGGCACATTATGTTATGCTGCTTCTCCTAAAATCAGTGTAAAACAAAAATTCTCTTAATATCTGGCATCCAGCCTAGCCTAGAACATTTTATTTCCTTCTCTGCTTCTGCACTGTTATCTATTGTGCATATCTTTTGCATTATATATAAGCTCACACAACTATACAGAGACGGAAAAAATAGTTTTCCTTCAAATGCTATGCTGGTATTACTAATTTTTGCTGCAAGTACCTTTTAGCATAGTTCACAACTGCATAAAGGTTGCACAAAAAGAAACTAACTGTTCAAGCCAAATTAAAATTCTCCCTCTAATGATAAAAAGTAAACACGCTACCAGCTGCAGCACTCCCAGAACAGGATTTCGTCATCTTCCTAATGTTTTCCTGATTCGTTGTCAGTTTTATATTTTTAAAATACCAAGGAAGCATAATACTCCACATCACAATGAGTCAAATATCCCATACAAACATATAAATAACAATGCCAGCTCTTTATCTTGGGATGGGAGCAGGCAAAAAAAAAGTTAATGGGGGTATCTTAAAAACTATAGCAACAGAGTTTATCTATTGCCTCCATACTGTGCCCAGAGCCTAATTTTAGGTGTTAAAAATAAAACTCCAGATAATTTCTTCCACAACAGGCACTGCAAGAACACAGTAAGGCCTCAAGCATTCTTCTTTGACATCAAAACACATTATTTTTGTAAATGTGTGAAGAATTAAACTGCTTTGAAAAGCCATTGCAGTGAATGTGAATTTACCATCCAGTGTTAAATGAAATATATCCTAAGAAACCTCCACACCCTACATTACTTTGCTGTTATCTTCCTTGTGACACAAGCAGTATTTTATAATTCCAGCCCACTAAAACAGCAGATTTCGTAATTTTGCTGCTAAAGCAACATGGTTTTCTGTGCTCTCTCACAGAGCATTTTTATCTTCTAGCAGGAAAAAATAGATATCTTGTTCCACCATCTGCCAGAAACTACTAAACACAGGGTGTGCTTCTGTGATTTCAAATTGCGGAAGCTTAAGTAACTCCAGTGTTATACCTATTAAATATACTGACAGTCAGAGCCTAACATTTTCAAAGTATTGCAGCACATTATTTAAAAAAGGTATTTCTACCATACTGTTCCAGGCTTTAACTGCTAAAACGGCCTAAGTTTCAGTTAGCAGTCCCTTCTGAGCAGCGTTACGTATCAGATGATTTTAACTAGATAGTCACCTAGAAGTGCTGGACAAAGCCTCACTATTTATTAATAGTTTAACATTAAATTTGAAAATCATGTTTCTTTGTCCAACCATATAAGCATGGAACACGATATGAACATTATTTCAGTTTTAGTGCAAAACTCTTCCTATTCCATATCTAGTCACATGGTACAGTATGCTCCTGCAATTGTCTGAAAAAACTTACTGCCTGAGATTGCAATTTTATACATTATACTCACACATATACATGTCATTTTTATATATATCTCATACTTGCTCCAACAGACTTGAAAACACAAGCCCCCAGTGTTTTAACACTTGAAGGATAATAAAAGGAACTCACATTTCTTATTATCCACATTTCACTACTTGAAAGCCAATGTTGTGCTTTTCTGGGACCTAACACAATATATGAATGCTTGGAGTCAGTTTTCTCTGTGTTATATTCAACAGGCACAAATATATTGCCATCTTCCATTGGCACCATGTCAGTTTTATGATTACAAATCCTCCATTCACATGCGTTCTCAAAAGTACTCACGTTTTAATGGGCCTCCATCATACATGAAGCCTTAATCTAGGAACTGACAAGTTTCCACCATGATGTTGTATTTCTTACTGAAATAGAGACTCCAGAGCTCTGATTTAGCACATCCAGTCAAGAGCAGCCGTTGACAGGAAGAGATAAAGCTTGTAACCAGCTTGTTACCCTGTGCACCTCCCAGCTTCACCTCAGCCCAGGCTGCCCCAAGCAACTGGGGATGTAGAAAACATTTTGAGTTTTTCAGAGAAACGCCTTATGTTTTTGCATTCTTTGTGGGACAGGATACTATTCTAACTTATTATGAGGAACAGTAGAAACTAGCAATATTTATGATTTGTAAAGCTAGGAAGACAATACAAGTTATATTTTCATCAGGTCAAAATATTTTTCCAGTTGTATACATTTGTGATGTTGCTGTAATGAATTTTAATGGTCTCAAGTTCTAAACTTAAAGGATTCTGAAAACTCATTTTGGGCATGCAAAATTAGTTACCTCTTTTGGTTGAATACAAATATCAAACATACATAGACCTATTAAATCATATTCTGAAGATTTTTCTCTTCAATATGAACTGTAGCGTATAAAATAAGAGGGGAAATTGAGAAACTGTGCAGAAACTCCGTAAAAAACATTAGAAAAAGGAAACAGGTTGCATTGGAGACAAGCTCTCCTTGAAACTAAAGAAAGACAAAGAAACTCTAGTTAGAAAAAGTATTTTAGAAAGCAGCCTTCATTCACCTAACCTATTCTAAAAGTGATCCTAACAGGGTCACAGAATTAGCAGAGGTGGAAAAAAACAAATGCTTATGAATCACAAGAATGAACAGAGAAAATGTACTGTATTGAAATTATATCCTAATCTAATGTAGAAAAATTATGCTCTTCACAATACTCTGCACTTCCCTGAGGAGGTCACTGTATAATAATGTAGACTGCAGCATCTTCAAGGAATTGCAAGCATATTGCGTCAATAAAGATGCAGTTCTCAGATGTTTTACCAGGGCTGTGTACTTTCTCCATACTTATCCTCACAGGTCTATCCTCCTTGTCATTATTGTTTGATATTTTAAAGTGAAGATGTATGGAATACATGCCCTTCCTAGAGGTCTTATAGAAATCTTTTCAAGCCTTACAGACTTTTTGTTTGGGTTTCAGGGCCATGAAGATGATTAGGGACTGGAACATCTTTCATATGAGGAGATACTGAGAGCTGGGACTGTTCAGCCTGGAGAAGGGAAGGCTCAGGGGAACCTTATCAATGTGTATAAATACTTTTTTAGCATTTGTACAAAATGTTTTTTACTGTAAAGGACTGGCATAGGTTGCTTAGAGAGGTTGTGGAGTCTTCATCTGTGGAGATAACTGAACTGAACATGGTCCTGGGCAACCTGCTCTGACTGAACCTGCTTGAGTAGAGGGGTTGGACAAAATGATCTCAAGAGGTCCCTGCCAATGAGTCTGTGAATATTTTTTTTATTTGTTTCAGGATATTTACAATACCTGATTGTTTTCCTTGATTTACCAGTTCATAAGTCTTGCCTTCCCCAATGACTTCCACAGCCAACAAGGTCATAAGCCAACCTCTGCAAGCATGTAATATGCTTCCTGCTGACTAGACAGGAGCTCACTTTCCTCTGTGCCCTACATTTCCCAATTTATGATCAATCAGACTAGAACTTTCTGTAGCATGTGTTTTCTGGTTTTATTCCACATGCTGAGGTCCTTTTCCTAGCAAAACACAGTCTAAGATAGGGCATAGTGGTGTTAATAGGGAGCTGGGACAGAGCTAGGTTCTGCTGTTGCTTTCAGCTTACATGCAGAGTTCATGAGACTCACTGACAAACTAGAGCCGATGATACTGAATTTACTTTAAAATACATTAAATCCTCCCTTGCCTCAGTTCTTGTGATTATGATCTGAGGTTGTGCCTGTTTGGAAAAGGTTAGAATTTCCTTCAATATTGTCTCATCAATAAGCCACAAGTCTACCACCTATCAGAAACTCTGCATGTCAATAGCAAACATGGATCTTTTGCCATATGCTAGCAGTTTTTAATGAATTCTAAACTTACCACTACAGATTATTAACAATTACACAATGCTATAAAATCCTATCATTTATGCAACAGGCTTTTCTGCTCCAATTCCTTTTCTGAGTTGTCTATTTCTTGTTCTGCAGTTTAAACACATTTCCTGTTATCCATAAAATGGGGAAAGAGCAATCATCATACACAGCTCTTAAAAACAATGCCGTGTTTCCACCTCTGAAGTGTAAGAGCCTGCAGAGTAGGCACTATAATGGTCATAAATGCATGTTGTGAATCAGTTCAATAAATTCAATACACTTCTTGTTAAACCTATTGCAACAAAACATACTTAACTACTAACAGAAGTTAAAGCAGACAACCGTTCTGCCTATTTATGAAAGTATTTGTAGTTTGGTTTGAGGATTGTGACATATTATAGACCAAAGAGGAAAGCAAATATTATTTAGAAAAATGAAGCAGTGATGCCACTGATGATGCAGAACAGTCACACTGATCAAACAGCAGTCCTATTGAAGAGAAGATGCCAGACAATGGAACATCCACTCCCATGACAGTCTCTGAAAGACTAAGGTGTGTTGGAGGTGAGTAAGTGCCAGCTCAGATCTGCCTCCAGGTCCACTGTCTGAAACTCATGCAAGGACAATCTTGGCTGTCTTTTAAACAACAGCACTGTAAATGATATTAAAGTTCCTTTTCTGTGTTGTGTAACGTGCGTGATTTAGAAAAACTAATACAATAAAAAAACTAATAAATAAAACTAATTTAATAACGAATTTTAAAAAAAGAATTAAAAAGGGGAAGAAAAAAAAAAAAAAAAAAAAGAGGCCTTTAACAAATATTTGGGGGTTCCCAGGGAGACATTTCCTGAGTTCTTTGTGACTATCTGAATTTCACAAAGAACAAGATGGGAGTCATGACTCTAAAAGTAAAGTTGTGCAGGAAGTATGACATCCAAGGACATATGGCAGATGCAGGCAAAATGCCAGTAATGATGCAGAACAGTCACTCTGATCACACCAGCAGTCCTGTTGAAGAGAAGATACCAGACAATGGAATATCCACTCCATGACAGGGTCTGAAAGACTAAGGTGTGTTGGAGGTGAGTAAGTGCCAGCTCAGATCTGCCTCCAGCTCCACTGTCTGAAACTCACGCAAGGAGTCTTGGCTGTCGTTTAAACAACAGCACTGTAAATTACATTAAACTTCCCTTTTCTGTGTTGTGTGCGGATGCTGGGCAATCACCACGGGTCCTTGATTTTTGATAGAGCGTGAAAGTGAGAACTGAACTAACAACTCTTGTCAAGTGGTCATTTCAAAAGGCAAAAAGCCTATTTAAAGGCTGAAATATGTCTGCTATGTATCTTAAAAAGTGAATACATGCGTATTTGTTTCAAATATTGCTTGATGACTAAAGAACATGTGATACCATCATAATACTAGTTTCTATGCTACAGACACAGCTGAACATATCTTAAAAGAGTCACATAGCTAAGGATTTTCATTATGGAAAGGGTGACACAAGCAATTACAAGAGTCCAGCAAGGGTAGATATTTTTTTCTGCTCAGAGCTGCAACATGTGATGACTGGAAGAGACCCACCTAGAATACAGAGCCTAAACCCCCACTATCAAATAGAACAGACAAACATCAATAACACTAAAGAAACAAATAAGAGATTAGACAAATTCATAGACAACAGGTCTATAAACAGGGTTTTTAAGGCATAGATATAGCGTCTAACATCACTAGCCCAACAATTCTGAATGCTAAGGGAATACAAAAGGAACTGGCTGCAGAAAGTGGATAGGCTCACACACTCTCCCTAACTAAAATTATTGCCACTGGGCTTTTGTCCTTATTACTTTAAAGGAAGAATGCAAATCTAGTCCTTCGTTACAAGTTCTGAATTTGAATTTCTGGCATTTCTGCAAAAATTTTATCATGGTTGAAGAGAGAATATCAAACGATATACCATTGGCTTGATCCAGTAGGGCCACCTTCTTTTTTTATTGCTAATTAATGGGATTTTTGTTCCAGTACCCCTGCTGCAAGATTTAATATACATCCTTGTTCCCAGTATAAACCAAAACATCCCAGTTTCCAGACTAGACCTTTCCATAATCACTTTCTATACAACTCTTCTTTTGCCTGTCATGTTTATTAATTTGTTCTTTCCCTCTGATACTTTTTCCTCCTCATTCAGAGGATAAATACATACCCTTTCAGCTGTTCTCTCTTTGGCTAAATGAGTATAACTTTTTTTTTTCCTCTCACAACAAAAGTTCTCTAGGCCACATTTCACCCTTCTCTGCTACTTTTCACATGCAGTATATTTCCTAAATATGGAAGACCACAGTCAGACACAGTATTCCAGGCGTGATCTAACTCAGGACTTTGCACATTAGCATCTACCTGGAAATGTCTTTTGCACCCCATGATTTCATTCACCTTCCTGCTAGTGGATGAAATTCCTCTACTGAACCAGGTGATCTCATGATCAGGTGATGTCATGATCAGTGATTAAATGGCCTATTTGTTCTTCTGTCAAGTGTAACTGATAATCTCCTGCAGTGCAAAATAAATCCTTGGGCTTGGTACACAAGTGCATGACCCTAAATTTCATACTGTTTTTTTCTTTCCATTGATATTACCCCAGCCTTCAAGGCCATTTCTTTTTCTACGGTATTACAGAACAATCCATCTCTACATTGACAACATCTCCCAGCTTTATGCCACCATTATATTTCATTACTACTTTCCTACTTCCTGTGCCAAGATCAGGAATGGAAATATTAAGAATAATTCTCCATGCAATATCAATTCAAAAATTTTCATGAAGCTGAGGAAAATTAGATCTTGGAGTTCCCTTGAGAAAAATCTATTGATTTTCTCTTGATAAAAGAAAATCTTTTCTCATCAGTGAAATACCTAATTAATGATACCACATTAGCCTAATTAAATCTAAATTAGACATCAGAGGAGTCTCTATGTAAGCCAGCAAAAGGATCTTAATTCTCTATCTTTAATCTGATTTAGATCCTATTCAAACCTGAAAAGATTCCCAATGATCTCAGAAAGAATGCAGTGAAATATCTACCATGATTGATGATGCCTGTAATATTAAAACCAACATCCAAGTTAAATAAATCCTAAAGATTATTTGTCAGGCTCTTAGAAATCCTTACATGTTCTGAAAGTCAGTATTTTTTTATATCACAAGTCTGTTAATATTGTTGAGTTTGGGCTTCCAGCTTTTGAGTCCTTGAAAGGCACCTTGGTTGCCACTTTAAAATTTTCTCAAATGTAAAAAGGCAGTGACAGCCTATTTATTTTTCTGGTGGAACGCAGATTTTCACTACTCACTTGCCGCCAGGAAAAAGATCTTAAAATTAAAAACAAACATTATTAAATTTTTTAGAGGTGTGTGAGTGTCAGATGCAGTCAGACACACGCAGAACTTTCGAGGGGTTAGGGAAAAAGGGCATTTTACAAATAATTAAATATCATGCTGAGAGTTGCCATCGTATTGAATTTTGACAAGAAAAGTCATTTCACAAAGTGATTGTTGCTCTAGAGATTTTATATAAGTGGTCTGTATTATTGCAATTGTACTGAAATAAAAGTACATCCACTGAGATTACGATGGATGAAAGAATTACACATACTGTGTATTTATCTAACTCTGTCCTACTTCAGCCTCCCGGTATGAAAATGAATGTTCCATATGTCATTTCAAAACTGAAGCATGGATGATGGATACGTGGATGTGTCTCAAGACTGAAAAAAACCCCCAAACTTAAAGCAACACTGAAAAGTTGTAGGAACTAACTGAAGTGATTGGAAAGGACTTTGTTTTGGGTGGCAGCTTCAGATGGGAGGTTGGTGTTTCAGGGCACTGGGATGCACTTTCAGAATTAAATAACAGTCCTGGCAAAGATCTCTTTCCCTGATGAGACATGCCAACCACTTATTCCAGTTGAAGAGGTTGTTGCAGGTATCCTGCCCTTTGGCAATTTGCAGATTAAGCTACTGGTACTGGGCCCTGTATCTGAAACTACACCATTGATTGTTCAGATAGAAGAGCTACTGCTGAATGCAGCTGTCTGACAAAACACAATTTCATGAAGCCAGCTTGTTATATCTGAGTTTACTGTTTGCAGAAGCTATTTACTTGTGGCTGATATTCACCGTACTACATTTCAATGGTGTAGGCAGTAGCTAATAAAAAATTGCATTTATGCTCTGTGAAGAACTATTGCTGTAACTCACAGAAGTGCTCAGACTAGTGCCCCTTTTAAAACATTTTCCATATATTTTCAGCAAGAAATCTTTTGCCCTGAAACTATAGCCAGAGTCCACAGTCATTAACCTTCCAAGCATGCCACAAGGCTCATCTTTTCACCCCACAGGGATGTGGGAAGATTGAAAGCTACTGGATTAAAAGAAATTTTACTTGAGCAAGCAGTGTTTCTATTTCTGAAAAATCTCCAGGAGAGCTTATTTACATTTAATTGCACTTTTTGAATTTTCAGTATTTGTGACATTTTAATTGGTGAAGCAGCTACTATAGCCCTGTCTGATACTCTACAAACATACAGAGACACTGCAAGCTCTGAGTAATAGTACGTGCAGGTAGGGAATTGATGGTATTTTAATCAACTGTACACACGTGCACCATTGTGTGCTTTAAACACACAGGTGAGAAGTTTTTACTCTCCTTTGAACACAGAGGCACCTTACAATACCCAATGCTTCCATGCTTCATTTCCTACACTGCTTTCCATGACACTCTGACCAGTTACTCCTTTTCCTTCCACAACTTCTTCTCCCCTGTGATCATGTTTAGGCACATCCCCTTTCAAGTTATGAGACAACCTCCCTAACAGAAACATGGCCTTTTCAACAGTTGCTGCTTACACTGCTAAAAAATAATACTATGAACATCAGCCAAAAGCTAGAGAGCAATTCTGCAATGCTTTGGGCCCAGCAACAGCACAAAGGAGCAAAGGATAGAAACCCCCAAAGCTCATACTTCAGAGGACTTTCCCACCATGTAGCAATAATGAGTCACAGTGAAGCAAAAAGCCATCTGTTCATCTGGACACAGATACTGCTTGTCAGTTAGCAGGAAACATTTCCACTGAAGAATCTCCCTGCAATGTTAATCTCCCTGCGTAGACAAACTTTCAGTGTTTCCTATCTTCTAGTCCGTAAATTGGGAACACTGAAGCTTCCTTTCACCATGCTTTGCCTGTCTTATCTTTTTCAACAACAGGCTGGTCAGACAAGAGATTGCCTGTGTGTATGTATCTATCTGTACAGTTTTGCTAGTACCATGAAGTCTCCAAGTCAACTCATGAGTCTAGCAGTTCTCATCAAAAACAAAGTATTCTAATGCACTGCCAGAAAGCATCCACAACTTTCAGCCAGTGGCCACGCCATTCTCATGAGGCCCTTCGGCAGCAGTGCCTTCCCACTCCTCCTTCCCCTTCCCACTGCTATGTGGCTTAGCCAAGTTGAGACTCCTCTTAATCCCAGGAAATTGCCATGTTACATCATTCCCCCTAAAGACATCCCTGACATCAGCTATTGATGAGACTGGGAAAAGTACAGTCATAATTAATATGTTGTATCTTGAAATAGTTAGCAGCAGATATACACTCTGTAAGGGGACCAATCAGCCCTAATTAAAGTCATGTTTAACTAATCTTTTTTGGATGGGGACTGTCATTTAGCATGTGTTCTTGCCACACGCAGCCCAATGGGATTCAACGTTGATGCTGCACTTCGGTGTTATCACAACATAAACAACAAATAATAACTGCAGAAATATAAATGTCAGGGTCTTTTTCCTAGCATGACTGCTTCTGTAGACATCATATTTCAATTTGCTCCTCTATTGCATAGTTTGGGTTATCACTGCATAAATGTTTAGTAAGTCACATATGCAGGATGGGTGGCTAATTCTTCTCATGTGTTCAACATTTTGGATCAAATTATTTCCACATTAATTTTGATAGATTAGGTTTCAGGTGGACAAGACCCCAAAAAATCAGGCAAAATCTTAAAGATCCTGCTGTACTAAAGACATTCTTAACAATGACAGTTAGGATGAATGAGAAAGCACCTCTTACGTCTATTTAAATCAGATTTACAGCATGTACACATAATTATCTTGAAGGGCCATCATCATTCTATAAAACAAAGGTGTAATTTAAATTAAACCAGGTGATACCAAAAAGATCAGCTAGTTAAAAATTTTCTCCAAGTTAAAATAACAATGACTTTTTTACAAAGAATGCAGCTTTTAATTTCTATAATGCTTCTGAAATCCATGATTTCCAAATGAATGCCAAATGATATTTTAAAAAATTCCCATATGAATAAATTTCATAAACTGCATGAGAATGGAAAAGATGTACAGTGAAAGATTTTGGCTTTTGTGTATGCATATTGACTTAATTGTTCGCCCCTTGAAAACAGCCCTGAAAATAGCAAGTTGCCTAGAGCATTTAAACTTTAAAAAGTGCTCATTTAAAGCAAAACATTTTCATTTGGCAAAAATCTTCTGGGACACCTTGTAAAAAACATCTACGTATTTTTGAGGGAGAAGTATTAGATACAAATAACAGGCAAGGAAGACAGAGAACACTATGTAATTAAAAAATGATAATAGATTATTCCTGCACCAGGTAAAAATCACACAGCATACACCTCCAAATAAGACAGACAAGCTTTGCTGGAGAAATCTTGAAAGAAGCTGCCTATCTCTTGAGGGGGGGAAAAAAATAATTAAAAAAAAAATTACAGAGGGAAAAAGGCTTTAAAAGGCTTGTGAAATTGCCAGCAGGAAATGAAATGACCACCACAGATAAGAACTCCATCAGGTTGTAAATGTTTA
Organism: Eurystomus gularis; assembly: GCA_013400335.1. NCBI lineage: Eukaryota > Metazoa > Chordata > Aves > Coraciiformes > Coraciidae > Eurystomus > Eurystomus gularis. The sequence continues at coordinate 155,553 of VZZY01025963.1, read as the reverse complement.
GGAATAGGGTTAACACTTTGGTTGTTATTCAAAAGCAAATGAAAGATGATCTTATGATAACAAGCTTGGATTAGGATTTAGAAGATCTCAGTTCATTTCTTGGCTCTGCCATAATCTCTCTTTGTAACTTTGGGCCAAAGCTTACATTTGGCATAGACTGAAGAAAGGAAGTAGTATCCTTTTTGTATAGTTAGAGAACTGAGACTTGGAGATAATACCAGCCAAGGATTCACATGCTTTATAGGCATTTACATTTCCAATAAATTTCCCTGCAGAGAAAAATGACTGAGTATTGAGAGGTATCTTTGTGGGTCTGATCCTCCAATTACCTCTATGTTTCTGTTTCCTCATTATACCATTCAGGTAATAAACCCTTTCTCCCACACTTTAAACAAAGGCTGTTTTTTTGTTGCATTTTTTCACACCAGGCTGGAATACAAACTCTCAGTGAAGATATGCTTTTTACACATTTATATATTTCTTACAACTTCACAGTCTCGTTGTGAGGATCCAAGAAGCTTCCACAAATCAACAAGTAACTAGTTATTGTGTGTGCATATATATACACACACACAATCATCTCAGATACTTACAGAGTAAATATCCTTATTTTATTATTGATATCATCCTAATGCACGATGGCAATAATGACAATAACATGAGTATTTCAATGGGGTCTGTCTTTGGCCTTACACAGCAAATCATAATTTCCCTGATTTCCCATACACCAGGCTAAATTCTGACACTGACTGTGACTAAACCCAGAGCACTTCAGTGGAAACTCAGGATTACTTCATCGTAGTCACTTGCTCTTCATTTCCTTTTCCCTGCTGATCTTTGGAAGCTACCAGAGTTACACTGATGTGAATGAGATCTGAGTCCTGCCATTGGCAACAGTTACTGAAAACAGGAAATGGGATATTTCAAATAACAATAGGTGGGAACAGTGAGTAAAGGTTCACTACGTTGTAACGGTGCTGACTCTTTAATGACTATGTTTATTTCCTTGTGTCCCAAAGAAGGCCACAGTTCATTTCGCTCTCGAATACATAGCTATGGCCATATGTGTATCAGACACTGCATCTAATTTTGCATTCCATATTAATGAAGGGGAGAAATCAGCACTGATTCAAATTCTCATAACGAGACACACAATTAGATCGCTCTCTCTTGTGCCATGGCACCAAACAAATCAAGTTACAAGGACAGAAAGGTTCATCCCATGCCCTGTTAATAGGAAAGCTTCCTAATGTTGCAGCAACAGTTTGGCTTTTTTTTTTTTTCCTTCCACGCATCACAGAAAAGTGTATTGTGACATAAGAGAGAAACCCTTTACGAAACTTTCAACTCACATAATGCACTTCACATAAAGTCAAAGCAGAGATGTTACAAGTTGGAAAAGGTACCCTGGGCCATGAAGTTCATTCCAAGCAGAGGTCTGCCATGCTTGGCTGAGGCTTCCACACAACTCCTTGTCTAGTCTTGCCGTGACTAATTCCCAGAAAAGGCAGTTTCACAACCACTCCAAGCGAGCCAGCCCTAGGTCTGATTGGCATCGCTGCTTAAAAGTACTTCTTCTTAGTCTTTTATGAAAGTTTGCAGATACAATCTAATTCTATGTACTTTTACCAAGGCTCACAGGCAGCTAGTGAGACGGTCCAGCTATTTCTAACAATCATTAGTGGTCCAGTCTCTTACTCCACAAAATGACTGGTTCATGTGAGGTTCCTTTTCTCACAGCTTACAAAATTGGTCTGAATTCAGTTTCCTGGCTTAATGCACTGTTAAATAACGGTCACTAATTAGCAATGGCAAAAAGGAAGAAATGGTCATATGAAAATGATAAAATGCCCAGCAACACAGGTTCGTTGTTTTTTTCTTGTAGCTCAAGCTGCTTTTTTTCACCATTAATCACAGCAATTTCTGCTCCTCCACTTGGGGAAGCAGTCACTAAACTTCCTAAGAGCAGCCAAGTAACGTGCCATCAGACAAGTCCCATTTGTTCATATTTTCTATATCTTATGAGGATGTTTCCCCTAAAAGCCACGTTTCCTAATGAAGTTTTGCAAATAAAGTGTGTCTCTTCATTTATTACTCGTTTTTAAGAATAGAAACTCAGGTCTTCTATATCACAAAGGATTTTCTACGCTGCTAGAAAAGTAGTCATCCTAAAGTTCAGATAGTATGAAAATGGTTAACTTTGTGATGTGCAATTTTTATTTACCCTGTATAGGATGAGTGCTTTTAAATACTTTAAAACCCATAAGTGATATTTGCTATACTAGAAACCATGAAATGCCAATTCAGTTAGGACTTGTAACTACTAATAATACTCTTGTGTACTATTAAGTGGACAGTTCAACTGAGCCTTTTGTGGAAAGAAGGTCTGATTTTTTGCTAATACAGTCACCCAAGGAAAAGCTGAAAGTGAATATACACTTCATTCATAAATATGTCCAGTAGCTAAACAGCTGAGAGGAAAAAGACCTATTTAAAGCAGAAAGACAACAGCGGCACATGAGGAAACAGGTATAATAAACTGGTTGCAAATAGGCTGGGAATTAGAGGACCATCATTCATAATTAGAGTGCCGAGAGACAGAATCACCTTTCCAGTGCCAGTTATGGAAACGGAAAATGTAATTTCCTTCAAGGTGAGCATACACAGACCTAAGGAAGACATTCTAGATTATGTCTGCCTGAAAAAAGATTTTCTATCAATACCTTTTGTTCTAATGCTTTTTCTGGGTGCTGATGGGGATCACAGACCAGTTCCCAGAGTGCTACCTTCTTATCGACTGTTTAGGCACATCTCGGAGTATTAAAGTGCAAACAGGAGCTTAAAAGCCTGAACTCCAAAGCTCTGTAACAAGTAAACTGTAGAAATTACAGAGGTCCGGGTTTGGTCTGAAGAGTAAAAAACAAAACAAAATAAAAAACAACCTACACCATCTGTCTTTGACTCAGTTGTGGGTCACTGGTTCATGTTCTGTTCACATTAGCTAATGACAACCATTTTTTCCCTCCATCCTGGTTAATTGTTTACCAGTATTTGTTGGGCAAGACATCACCTCTCCTAACTGTTTTCTGTGTCTGCTGAACAAATTCAGGTCACATTTACCTAAATTCTTCCTTACTGAATTTTCATCATTATTTCTTTTCTAATTCTTTTACCTTTCACTCTGCTTTGGGCTAGCTTGTGGTCTGAAATGCAATTCTCTAATTCTGCCAGAGTGACAGATCAGGAATCACCCCACTTGCTTGCCTACTCATAACAGTTCTATTTATACATCCTCAAAGAGCATTTACTTTATCTGTGGTAGAATCACATTGCACGCTAGTTTTCGATTTAGCAACTTACCACCTCCGAAGCAGATAATTTCAAGTAGTGTTCTCTGCTAACCAACAATGCTTTATGCACTTGACGTTCACTCTCTCTCTTTTTCCCCAAATAAAGTCCATTTATCCTAATCAAACCACAAGCTATTGATTCCTGCCCATTTCATCTAACCTCCTTGCATCTGGCTGTATGTGAACCATTTTCAGGAGGCTTTCTCCTCTTCTTACTCTCAGCACTGAATACAGTGCATGGCAAGTTAATGTGTCCTCTAAAAATGCATGAATATTCTAAGAACAGAACAGGTGCTCCCCCTGCCTCATGTGGAGCTCAGCCCACCTGGAAAACACCGTCTGTCACCCGCTACGCCAGAGAGCAGATTTTCCAGGAATAGTCCACCATCCCTGAGAAAAGCAGTTACTACGGAGAAGTGGTGGGGCATTTAATGTGGCAATATAGCTCTCCAGACTGAACCTTATTAAAATTAATGAACCAAAAACAAAATTAAAGCACACAGGGTTTTTTTCTCTGCACATATTTGTAAATCAGCAGCCTAAAAGGGGTAAATCAGCTGATTACCCTAAATTGTGGATTGTCCTACTTAGAAGCCGTTGAGCAACTCCGCAGGCAGAGCACCAACGTTTGGAAGAAGCCTGTATAATTTGTACTAATTTTTGCTACTTTTATAAATTACCTGTGTCATACAAACATTTACATGATGGGAAGAAAATCTGTGACTACCTCCACATAATTAAGGGCACACACACCGAATTAGCTGTACAGCAGTCGCAAGGAATTCATCCAAGCAACTCAATAGCTGTAGTCCTTCCCTGCCCACTCACACACATTAGCCCATTCAGGGCACACGCTTCGGCATCCCCCCCCACTACCACAAATGAACGGCCCCCTGCTCTACATCGTGTGGTCACTGTTTCTTGTTGGCACATCTAAATAAAGTGGTGTAGAAAAAAATAATCGACTGATTTTGGTCTGGGCTTTTTTAAAGTTAGAATGTTTTCATTTAAGGTTTTCAAGGTAAATTCCACCCTGGTGCATGATTCAAAAAATCCCAGTGGTATAAAATGGATATTTGAAGCTTTACTACTATGCATAGCTTGTAGAAAGTCATTAGGGACTAAATTATATCTTCAAGTATCTCCATTAGTTCATTCTTTCATTTTCTTTCATTTTGGGGCCTATTAAAATTTGTCCTAATGTTTATTATCCTTCATAGACTACAATAAATTCCCTTCAATGCACACACCTTCCCTTCGTTCCACCCGGCTGCTATTAGTGTCAGTAGTTTCTTCTCAGCTTACGTTCCATGGAAGAGTCTCCTAAACCACAGCATGTTATTGGCTCACCATTTCATTTTAATTCCTGATTAAATATAAAACTTGGTAAAAACAGTACATCTGTTTACTCTGCAGTCTTACCCATTCTTTGTTATCTGAGACTGACCTTTAGGTCTAATGATGCTTTTTGATATTTAAGATTGAAATTTGTTAACACAGTTGTAACCTAGAACTAACACATCCGGTGATACCCACTGATAACAGCCTAATCAAAGCCAGTACTTAATCAGGACATAACATAAACAGCTTTTACTGCCCCATAGTCACATCTATGCCATGGTTTTCTTTGTTTTCGTTTATTTTTTCCTACAGCAAAAATCTTCACCCCACTCAGCCAATCACAGACTGGCAGAAGCACAGAACCCCTTACCTAGCACTTAAAACTGCATTTTATTAAAGCATCTTTCTCTTTCTTTTTAACCTTGCTTCCCCATTAATTTACATCTGCTATTCCCAGTTCCCCTTCCCTAGGAGTTACTGCCCGTCTGAAGATAACTACAAAACAAGACCCCTATGCTTCAAACTCCACCTGGGAACAGTAAATCTCACACAGCCCATGACAATCCCAGATCTCACTTACATGAAACACAGCTAAAAAGGGTCAAGTATGAAATAGAGAGTGGACAGTTGCATACACGGTCAATATGTTTGAAAAAGAAGATTTCCAAAGAGGCAGCAGGTCAATAAAACAAGCACTAAGGATTTCCAGAGCTATGTTACGATGTTATATTTGACTGGAGCCCACACCACATTTCAGGCCACAAAATATTTCGCTCTACAGAAATAAAAGTAGGCTCAAAGAAAGTGTATAATCCCTCTACTTAAGAAGGCTTTTTATTTTTCCTTCTGCACTTTTCTTTGGAAGGTCTAGTTTTGGCCACGAGTAGACACAAACCCATCTGCACTACCTGTTGCCCACAAGGCAGTTTTGGATATATATTTATGTGTTTGTCCACGTAAAGCCAAGTGACGAGTTACTGACTAAATCAAGCCAGCTTAGTTCCCTGGATTTAGATGTTTTGAGTCTTCAGCACTGGCCTGTTTTTCTAAACACAAAATAATGCTCTGATTGACCTTAGGCTTTTTTTCGTACACAGGAAAACCCAACCACAAACACCAGTTGTTTGTTCATGGAATCACCATATTAATAGTTTATGAGGAGCTAGGGGATGGAAGGTTTGACATTTTCACACCTGCCATCACTAGCTCACAGAAGACAGTAGGTAGAAGAAACAAACAAATACTTCAGTTACCATCTGTAGGTAACTAGCAACAGGCACAGAGAAGAGTAGGGAAATGGAAATAACAGAGTAGAGATAATGATGGAAACATCAGCATAAAATTAGTCCTTCAATAAAAAAAACCGTTAGGAATATTTGTTCCCTGCGCTGGACACTCCTTTGGAAAACTGACAACTACATTTAAAAAAAAAATTATATGAAGATCCTAATTTTTTTTTTTTATTATTAAAGGACCATTCATATCATCAACGGGTCTAATCTCAAAAAAACGTAGTGCTGTGATACCAACTTGCCAATATCTGTACTTAGCTGGAAGCAGGCACCAAAGAACAAGCTTTTCTTGGAGAAGCACTGCCCAGTGGTGCAGGCCAGGTGCACACCCGCCATGGGACCCATCTCCAGGGTAGCTGCGTGGCCCTGGACCAGGGGGGGAAGATCTCTAGTGCAGATCCTCGTAACAACCGTCCTCTTGCTCTGCCGCAACGTGCAGCTCCCGCACCGAAGCGTCACTGGGGGCCTCCCTTGGGGGACAAAGAAAAGCAAGACGCGTTGTAGCCCCCCTGCTTACGGGAATTCACTACCCAGGAGACCTGCAGAGCGCATCACTTTTGCCCTGAGCCCTTGTGGGGAAGGTGCCATTGCGGGGTTCACGGTGACCCCCTTCCCAGTGCGACAGGGCACCCTGACACTGCCCAGGCCCAAGGATGCACGCAACGACCTCTCCCCGCGTCAGGAGCGTCCTGCGGGGCGGACCAGCGCCGCGGGGGAGGTTTCCCGGGCCGGAGCGAGCCTCCTTCCCCGCTCCC
>VZZY01025963.1:77928-148674 GCA_013400335.1 Eurystomus gularis | reverse complement strand
GGGGTTACACTCGCAGTCAGCGCCGTGTTTGCAAATATTGGGTCCGCTCCTGCGCAAGTGTCCGCCGCCGGCCGCGGGAGGGGAGAGCCGCCGCGGCCGCCTCGGGAGACGTCCTGCCTTGCTGTGCAATTAAACTTTGCATGAAACTTTGGGTCTTTTTTCCTCCCTGAGCTCCTCAAGGAATTAATATATAATCCATATCTACCTATACGATTTGTCCTGTTTTTTAATTTTTTTATTTTTTTTTTTTCCGTCTCTGGAGGAAGGTGGGGGGGGGGGCTTGGAAACGGAGAGCTGAGGTTTGACACCCCCCGCACACACCCCTCACCCCCTGCACAGAAAGGAGGCATCTGTGTTTTTTTTGGTGACCAGCACTGACTCTGTTGTTGCAACTTGAGACATGGATGTTCTCCCCATGTGCAGCATCTTCCAGGAACTCCAGATTGTGCACGACACGGGTTACTTCTCAGCCTTGCCGTCCCTGGAGGAATATTGGCAACAGGTAAACGAGGATGTCGATGTTGTTGTTGTTGTTGTCGGCGGCGGCGGGGTTGGTTATTTTATTTATTTTTTTTTTTTTCCTAAGCCGTATTAAAGGATAAGCGGATTAAAGAAAAAAAAAGGAGAAAAAAAAAAAAGCCCAAATGTCAGCAGGGAGTTTGGGGCACAAATGTGCCGGTGTTTGGGAGCAGGTGTTTCGTTTTGAGTAGAGGCGGCTTTCCCGGAGGAAGAGTCCCGGGTGAGCGGGGAGCCCGCAGCCCCGGCTCCCCGCGCTGCCTGCCCGGGGCTGTCAGCCCGCCCGGCCGCCCCGCTCCGCTCCGCTCCCGCCTGCTCCACACCGAGTCCTGGCAAAAGTTTTCGCGCTTGTCCCCGGTCCAGACTCCACAGCTGGGGCTTGTCATCCGAGCTCCCTGCCTTGGCCAAGGGCTGCGTCTCGCCCCTTGCTGTGTTGGGGTTTTTTTAATTTATTTATTCATTTATTTATTTATTTATTTTCCTGGCCACGATGAGGGGGGAGAAAAGCGGCACAGGAGCGTAGGTGCACACACGGCTGTGTGTGCGCAGGGAGCCTTGCAGAGTGCTCCGTCCTGTGACAGCGAGCCCCTGTGCCCGTTCCCTCGCTCGGGAAGAAGGAAGAGCGGAGCCTCCTTCCCTTTAATGGACATATTCTGTTGCGCTTTTTTTTTCCCCTTTTTTTTTAATTTTTTTTTTTTTTTCTTCCCCCCTGCATTGTTTGGCCCAAGCAGCAGGGTGGCAGGAGCGGCGGTGGCCGCTGACATCCCGGCGTGTCCCGGGGGGGCCAGGGCCGCTGGCTCCGCTCCCCGACCCGGAGCTGCTCGCCCCGGCGACCACAGCCAATACCTGCTGGCTTCTCGGAAGGGCGAAGGAGCCTTTCCGAGGAGGTGGAAATGCAAAGTGTTACAACCTTCACATGCCTATAATTGTGTGCAATGCCTCTTTTTTTTTTTTTTTTTTTCCTCTTCCCTCCCCCCTCTTTCCCCTTTCAAAGAGGCAGCTTCGTGGTACGTGATTGAAATGGAGCTAAGTAGTTTCCTTCAGGCATTGGGGCTGTTGGCGAAGGGCCAGCTTTCGTTCCCAGTAGCCTTCAGAGGCATTTAAACTCGGAGAGAGCTTCACTCCGGTCCTCATTACTAATCTACCTAATGAGGAATTTAAATTAGCCGGGAATATGGAAGTTTAACAAGATCTTAATAAATGCTTTTTTAGCTGTTTTCATGGAAAATCAATACACGATTGTGCTGTCCCCGCCGAAACCCTTTTTGTTGTTGTTGTTGTTTTTAACATGCATTGCAACCCAGTTGCCTAATTATAGGCAACTAGATACTGTGTGCCGCGGTGGGGTTGGTTTGGAGGATGTTTGATTTGGGGTTTTTTTTCCCTATTTTTGCCCACACTCGTAGGCTGGCCAGAACATGTGACCCAGTTTACTTGAGCGATGCTGGGGGAGAAAGGAGGCTGCTCCCATGGCGGCTCCGCTCGTGGACAGATGGGAAGGGGCTGTGGAGGAGAATGTGTGGCATTTGGGATCAGGTTTTGCTCCCGTGCTTGGAAGAGATGATCTTGCTAAAATGAGTAGAGTTTGGTATGGAAAGTTGGTGTGTCCATTTTCTGTGTAAAGCTTCCATATGGATCATTTCCTATAGTGGAAAGAATAATCCCAAAACATCAGCTTGTTGCCATAACAGTTCATACCCGGGTTTTTTCTGGTTGGTTTTGGTTTTTGTTTTTGTTGTTTTTTTTTGTTTGTTTTCTGAAAATGGCTAGAAAGTCAGCAGGGTGGATTGAAATTGAAAACCGCAGCTTCACCCATTTAAGGTGGTTTTGTTTTTTGTTTTGTTTCGTTTCGTTTCATGGAGTAGATGGGAATGCAGGGGGTGGAGGCTGGGGGGTGGGGGAAAGTTGTCCGTGTACTGTTCCATGTATATTTGAACACAGTACTTTCTTGGCAGATGGTGAGGGTTTTAAAAGGAAGTCTCCTTTGGCATTGCGTGAAAGAAAGAGAGAGATGACTCATACAGTTGCACTCTTGGCCAGTAGATAAAGTTCTTGTTCATTGTGGGACTCCCAGCAGGACCTCAGAGTAATTTCCCGTTTTACATCCTATAGAATAGGACAATTCTATTATGGAACTTTTTTCTCCCCTCTCCTCTGTTGTTGAAGTTCCCCATGTTCCTCTGAATACGCATGGGAGCAGTTCAAGTTATGTAGCATGCATGCCAGCACGCTTGGAAATGACATTCTTTGAAAGTCGAGTGTGCTGCGTTCTCATGCACAGGAAATGGGAGGATGTCTGCTGCTCCATTGATGTCCCCAGAAGACAGGCCAGCAGCTCCGCAGCCATGCTGAAATGTAGCTTTGTTTTCTAACACAGTGTTTGGGTTTTAACTGTGTGTCAGAGCACATTGTGTTCAGTTGGGTCCTTCCAGCCTTGTGTTTGTGTGAGAGAGGTACAAAACAACTTGAAATGAGAGGAGGCGCAAGAGTGAAGTGTAATTATTTGTTGTGGTTCTCTATGGTCCTTTTCAATGTCAGCCTCCCAAAAACACAGATTTTTTTGATGAGAGTGATGATTCATTAGAATGCTATTTTGGAAACCAAAGCTGACTTGCACCTTGAGCTGTGCGTTTGAACTCCTGCCCAGGTCTGATTTCTTTTCATCGTAACAGTCACCTAGTTACGGCTGGAGGAGCCTTTAATTTGATTTGAACCTAGAAACCTCAAATCAAACGTACTACATTCCTGCATGCTTTTTGAAGTGTAAAATACAATTGGGTTTGTTTTCAAGCAAGCTGGTAACTTTTCTCTTTTTTCTTCCTTCTCTTTCACCTAGACATGTTTGGAGCTGGAACGGTATCTCCAAAGTGAACCCTGTTATGTTTCTGCATCTGAAATCAAATTTGATAGCCAAGAGGATCTCTGGACCAAAATTATTCTGGCGCGTGAGAAAAAGGAGGAATCTGAACTGAAAAACACGTGCGTCCCGAAAGAGGACAATCTTACTAGTCAGAACTTAGAGACCAACAGTTTGAATTCTGACGTGAGCAGTGAATCTTCAGACAGCTCTGAGGAGCTCTCACCCACGACAAAGTTTACCTCTGACCCTATAAGCGATGTTTTAGCCAGTTCAGGAAACTTGAGTTCATCTGTCACTTCCACTCCCCCTTCGTCTCCTGAGCTGAGCAAGGAGCCTTCTTCCCAGCTATGGAATTGTACGCCGGGTGAGTTGCATTCGCCAGGGAAAATTCGTACTGGTACCGCTGGAAAGACTGCAGAAAAAGGTACACCAGCCAATGGTGACACCTCGCCAGATGGCAGAAGGCGTGTTCACAGGTGTCATTTTAACGGTTGCAGGAAAGTTTACACCAAAAGTTCACATCTGAAAGCACATCAGCGCACTCATACAGGTTAGTAACCGTTAGTAACTGTATGCTTATTAAGAGTTGGCAAGTCCTGTAGGGAATACCCCTGACAGTGGTGGTGTCAGAGCATTACACAATCACTGGGTGGGAGCCCAGGTTTGGAGAGATGATGTAATAGTAGTAGAAGCTTACCAGCATGGACGACATCGCTTCCTCATTCTCTTCGTAAGCAAGCTGAAGCCATGACAGTTGGTGGTAGATTAGTCTGTTGTCATAGCAAATAGGAGCCACTCATCTAAATAGGCAATAGTCAGGAAGCTGCAGTGGCATGGGGTCTTCAGGACCAAAGGTCTAGCCAAAATAGACACTAAACATTTGCTGATGTTTATTTCTAAAGAAAAAGCAAGCTGAGACTTTCTTGCAAAAACAAGAAAGTCCTATCCAAAAGTTGGTCAGATCACTAAATACTGTAAGAACTTGTGTTCACGCTCCGGTCTACATTGGGTCTACTCAGTTAGACATCCCAAGGCCTTTATTATAAAAGTATAGCTATAATTGTAAATCATTTAACAGTTTTGTGTGCCATCATTATTGGCAGTGCTCTTGGAAAGCCACAGTGTGTTGTAGTCCTTCTAACATATCTGCCTCATTGGACTTACAAATGTATGATTTACTGTGTAATTTAATCCCGAAATACTGAACAGCAGAATTTTATTGTTATGGAACCTGAACTAAAAATAACAAACCTATGTGTTATGGGAAAAGGAAGTGAGGAAGAAAGACACTTCAGGGCTTTTGTAAATATTTTATGGTTGAAATAGCGTGTTGATTTGCTTGTTTGAGCTTTCTTATTTGACATCTCTTTATGATAGCAGTTAGATACATAGAGCTGTGCCTTTGCTCAATAGTCATCACTTAACCTGAGGAATTGACCTGGTATTCTTGGTGTTCCAATCCAAAGACCTGTACAGGGTTGGTTTTTTTTGTCGCCAAGGTGTGGAAAGAGAGTTCAGGGAAAAGATCCTATTTTGGCTCATGAGCTCAGCATTTTGTGGCTTTTATGGGAAGGCTGAGCAAGCTCAGATGCTTCCACTGTCATGCAGGAGTCAGATAAAACAAGATTATTTCAAGAGGAAAGAACAACTTCCACTGAAACCATGGTGGCTGAGCAGACATAAATAGCTGCTGGCCTCAGAACCATTGCAGAACTGTAGTCCTGGTTCTGTCTGGCTGGGAATGTTCCTGTGAATGGAAGTGGTATTTCTTGAATGCTGAAATAGCAGTGTTCAAAGTGGTGTGCAGGCTTTTCCAAGAATATGTGTCTCAGCAGAAAGGAGGTTGCATGTTATGCAGATGAGTGAGTGACAGAGGACTTTGATGCAATACGGTAACCTAATTGCATTTTGGAGCCTGACTGTGCTGTCTTTAATCACCTTCATGAGGTGAATGGTACCTGTTCGGGAGTAAGCCTGCCATTATGGATGAACAGGAACTGTAGAAGGTTGGATTTCTTTGTTTCCTGTGAGCCTGTTAAATCGCTTCTTTTTTTTTTTTTTAATAAGAATGAAATTATTTGATGTGCTGTTGCAGCAAAATAGCTAGGTAGGAATCATGTGGATGACTTTTGCAAGCCTTCTTTGCCTACATGTTCTGAAGCATTCAGATAGGTTAAGTAAAATTGGCTGTCTTTGGGAGGTGGAGGAGGTTTACATAGAAAATGAACAGGATAGCACCTACCTTTCTTTGAATGGAGTCATGACTAACGTATAATCTGCTTTCTTTGTAGGGGAAAAGCCTTACAGATGTTCATGGGAAGGGTGTGAGTGGCGTTTTGCAAGAAGTGATGAGTTAACCAGACACTTCAGAAAGCACACTGGTGCCAAGCCTTTTAAATGTAGTCACTGTGACAGGTATGTGAGTGAAATGCACCTTTTAAAATAGCTATTTTTAATGCTTGTTGGAAAGTGAGTAGTCTAGGCTGCTTTTCACTTGTGAAGGAATAATTTGGAAATGCAACTGTGTCTGGTACTTTTAAGGGATTGGTGTACATTTAGACCTGAAAAATACCTTCTGTTTTACTAATCATTGGGATGTGGTTTGTAGCCTGATGTTGCAGATGAGCGTTGAGAAGTCCCTAGTGTTACCACCCATCTGCAGAGCTCCTGGGTGCCCACAGATACCCTGAGTGCTCCCATGTATCCAGGGAATGCCAGATCCCTCCTCCACCAGCCATGGTTGGAGTAGCAGAGCAAAGGGGGTGCCTCAGCAACACATACTGTGTTGTGTGTGCTAGCAACTGTGGGCTAATACGCAACCTGACTCTTGCCTTGCAGGTGTTTTTCCAGGTCTGACCACCTGGCCCTTCACATGAAGAGACACCTCTGAATGGGTCAAGAGGTGAATCCTGCGGGCTAAGCAGCGTCAAGGTTGAAGAGCCTTGAGCAGAGGGATGCGTGTTCCAGCCAAAGCATGCCATTTTGCACCCTACCCAGTTGCCTCCAGGACCTCACTTCCTTGAAGGTCTTTTGAGGGCTAATAAGTCATGTAAGAAACGGCATAGCAACCGCAGTGCGTGATGTTTGGGGTTTCCTGGACTCATACACTGGTATCTAACCTTCTGAGTGGCTCCTAAGCCTTTGCCGTGAGCATGTGCACTGAGAATGTTAATGATTGGGCGACTGTATGCGATGAGGATCTCTTGATGACTGTTTGCTGAGGCACATTTTTTTTCTTGTGGTTGTTTTATAACTGTAAGAGAAAAAAATAGTCTGAATGTCTTGTATGTGAGGAGTATCTTGTGAGATGGGACGACCACCAATCATTTCCAAGGGGTGGGGGGAGGGGTGTCTGCACCTTTTTAGAGAGACAACGGAGGGGAAAGGGGGGAATAAAAACAGTCAGGATGCCAGAATGGAGATGGGGGACCTCCCAGTTCCAGTGTGAGAGGAGCTTTAGGTGTCTGGTGCAGCTATTAAACGTGCAATGTGTCAAGTAGCTTGTTTTACTTGCTACAGAGCTCATTTGTAATCCATTGTATAAGCTGTGTATTTACAAATGTAACACAACTATAACTTTTCATTATAATACAAAGGTTATTGCATGGTTCTGGGGAACTATATGCTTTTCCATTCTTTAATCAGGACTGCAGTTTTGATTCCAGTTAAGAGCAGCTAAAATACAATTGGTCTGATGTTACATAATGTATGGAACATGAATAATTTTTTCTGTTGGGTGGATAAAACCACTATTGGTTAGAAACTGATTTTTCTCATGCAGCTAATTTTTCTCTTATTTATGCCTTGAGGACTAACTTCTGGTTTTCTAGCTGTTAATGCACTGTTGACCTTAATAATGGTGCCTTATGCAAGTGACCTTCTCTTGTAGGGGGTCTTATACAGGGGTATGGGTGATGCATGCTTTATTAAGGCTCTCTTTTCACCTGGCATTGTACTGTATCAAATGTATAATATGAGGGGAAAAAAAAGGTTACTTCCAGGGTCCTCCTTCACAAAGACAAATATAGAGAAAAGTCGTTCATGTCAGTACAGTATTTGTTTAACTTAGACAATTTGACTGTGTTACAGTATAATGCGTATGCCAATTGAATACCTGATCAGTTCTGCCACCTTGAGACTTTTTTTATATTGACCTTGCACAACAACTGTGTATATACACACCCCAACTGTACTTAATATGTCAAGTTTTCATACATATTAAAGATACAGAAGTATTAAAAGATGTATTTGCTTAAAAGGCACAAGTTTCACATCTATATATCTAGCTATCTGTTGGTCATACAGAAAGAAACTATATTACTTTTTTTTTAAAAGTGGGCAGAAAAATAATTGTGTATGTATATTTGTGTGTACAGTCTGTGTATGTGTGTATATATATAGATAATATATAAATATTTTTTTTAAAAGGAAAAAAATTAGAACACATAGCTAGAAAATGCCACAGCCCATCAAAATATTCCTTCCCCCCCTCAATATGGTCATTATGGAGACAAAGAAATGAAAGATATAGTTAATTAAAATCTAGCATTTTTAGAGGCTTTACCTTTAGCTTAATGGTATGCTAAAGGCTTTGTTGGCATTCAGTCCTTCTCAGACTGCTGACTGTGTTTTGTAGTTATTAGGTTGTCTGGAATAGCGTATCTGTGGCCATTTAAGAATGATATGAACCGAATATTGGCATGCTAAAAGAATATTAGCTGTGTGCAGATGAAGCACGCTCGGGTTTTGGCCTTCCAGCTTATTGGAGGACCGGTGAGTGAGCTAGTCGTTGTGGTGGTTGAGCTCTAATTTTACATAGTTGAGCTAAAATAAAGACTGTTTTTTCCTAGAGTAGAAATAGCCTGTCCAAAAGCAGTATTTTTTTTTTTTTTTTCTTAAACCAGCCCACTACAGTCGATGCAATGAAACATGTGACCTGTTTCTTTCTCTATTTATTCTTGGTCTTGCTTACTATGCTAATATTTTGGTATATCTTCCTGGAAATGTATGTAGATAAGTGGTTTTAAAAAAAGTATATGCAAGTGATCTGGTTCTAAGGAACACACAGGCTTAAATCATTCTCATTTCATTTTTGGTTTAAATTGCCTGAAAATGCACTTTTTTTTTTCTTCCCCAAACAAACAAAATTTCCCAGAAAATGGATTTCTATTTAGGGTTGGATTTATGTTGTGTTTTTTAACTTCTTGTTTGCATTGTCCTTGGTTTAGCCATAATTCTTATAAACAAGAAAGTAAAAGCAAAAACAAACAAACAAAAAAACAACCCCAAACAAAAAATTTAAACTTGCACTGGCTTGTCTCAATTGTGAAATACCATCAGACTTGTGTGGATGGGGTGGGGCTGTGTGCCATATGTCAAATGCCTGTAATTTTCTTAATAAGCAAGTACATTTTGTTCAGGTGATAACTGAGCCTCAATCAAGCTGAAAAATAAAAAAAAAAATAAAACATTTTTGCTTGAAATTTAAGAAGAAAAAGTTTCTATTAGTGAAATTTCTTTTTTTGTTTTTGAAGCACCCTGTTATCTAAAGAATCTCTTTGTAAGATTTTTGTAAAAATTTTGTTTTACAAGATTTTATTTGAAATTGTTTTTTGCAAGATTGTTATATTTCTGTATGAATGTATTTTTTATTGGAATAACATAAAAAGAAATTCTTATCAGCATCACGTGTCTGGTTTCATCTTTCTCCTCTCTGACGTACTACACACCAAGTGATGTCAGATACTATGTCGATGCTTGCCTTGCGTCGTCTGGTTGCAGGTACAAACACCTTTGGGTCAGGTTGCTTTGTGGCAGACGAGCCCTGATGAGAAAATAAATTTGGCAGTAGAAACTAAGTTCTTCAATATCTGAAAAGCTGTTGTTGACTCATCTTTTCTCTCAGTGGAATAAATGGTTAACACAATTGTTACTGCAAGACTGCACCTTTATTCCAAATCACTTGTTCTGTAAGAGGTAAATGCAGATTCTGCATGTGGGAGGGGAGATTCAGTGGGCATTTAAAGTGAAGGAAAAAAAACAGAAATGCCAGGGCTTGGCTGGAGGCACCTGCCCTGAATTTTTACTGCAGGGTATGGGCCTTTAAAGGGCCCTGTTGGTAGAGAACAAGCCCAAAACCTTGAAGGTACGGTTGGGGGAAGGAATGCAGGGAAGGAACCACGGGGAAATATGCCTGGCCCAGATCTGCTGTAGGGCTGACCTGACCCACATGCTGGTGATGACCCTCAACCAGCCAAATGCAAGCCTCTGTGAACTGCATTTTTTCAGAGAAAAAAAAAAAAAAGGCTCTTCAAAGCATACCTGGCATATATACACTGGTTTAGGACACATGCACAACTTGTTTACTGGTGCCTTGTGGCTTCTGCTTCACTCGTGCTGGTGTTAAAAATCCCTTAAGCATCAATTAAACCATTGGCAGAAATGGCAAAGCTATGTGCTGAGAAAGTCACTTTGAATGTGTGAATTCAGTTCACAGTAATGAACATTTCATGGGTTTAGATGAGAAATGGTCCAAAAATGATGTAGAAAAGAGCTCAAACAATAAATACAGATTGAGGCAGAAGTAGTGTGGAGGGGACACCCTTGCCTCCTACCTCAGTTAGCCCTGCAGCAGGCTAGTAAGTAGATAATATGCCTTGGTATAGGCAAGTAAAAAATGGCAACTTAAGCAAATTCATGATCCTGCAACACAAGGGATATATTAAATTGTACCACTGTTACAATATCTCACACAATTAAACATAGGTATCTTCTGGGAAACTTACAGTTGCAACAGAGATAAGGGAAGACTACTGAGTTTTAGGGATTGTGACATTTTGCCTCTTCATCTATATAAAATGTAGAAATTGAAATGTTTTTAAAGAACTGAGCTTGACCTTGACCTCCACCCAAAATGTTCAATGGGCGTGTAATACAGAACAAGAATTGTCAATTTTTTTCCTGTTTATTGAGTGTGTGTCATCTGGGGCTGTGTCTTACTGTACCATTAAAAACAAACAAACAAAAGGCCTCATAATTATGTTCTTAAGGATGTTACTGAGATCCCACTCTCTTTTTTTTTCTTGGAGAGATTGTACTGACAAAACTGGTGTTCAGGAAAAAAAGGGCTAGTGAGAGAGCTGTTGGGCAACAAGGAAACTACAAAGCAAAAAAGCAATAGCCATTTCAGGGTTAGTGCATTTCAACATAGACATCTACTGCGAGCTTGCTTAATTCCAGGTTTTGAAATGCAGAGCAGATGAGAAGGGATGTGAATTTGAGGGTGAAAAAGTCAGCTGGCTTAGGTATGGACCTGGATTAGTAGCCTCAGCAAGTTCCAACAACTTCAGCTGAGGTTAACAAGGTTAAAATGAGGGCAGAACTTGTGAGCTAACATGTTTAGCTTCTTGCTGCAAAGGTGAGATATGGCATGTTTGTCTACTGAGGGACACATATGTGCATGCAAAAGTCAAGATGAAACCATTAAAATCCCAAACCAGAACTAGTTTGGGAGCTTGTTTTTTTTTTTTTTTTTTTTTCCTATTGGGTGTGAAAAATCCTGCCATACAAGTGGTCAGTGCAAGTAGATCGTATCACATTTTACCAACTTATTTGAACAACTGTGTATTAGAAATGCAGCATAACTTTCAATTTCACAATAGACAAGTGATTGTTATTTTCTTAAATTGGATGTTCATATTGTTTAGAAGTTACTGTCTCTCCCTATATTATGTCACAGTCTGAATCTAGAATTGTTGTGCCTGTTAGAGCATGTTGAAGGCAAGCTGTATTTTATTCTTTTCTTTTTAAAAGCCATTCATGGTACCTCTGCTTTTGTGTCCATCTTCTACCTCTTCCATTCTTCTCAACTACTTAAGCATTTGCTCTTTATTTTCTTTAATTGCACTGAAAGCTTTGAGGAATAAAAACAGCCTCTGTATATCTCACAAATGGCAGCAGCAAAATTACAAACAAGGGGAAAGAAAAACATTGGTGATTGTTTAAAAAAGTAGCTAAGTGTTTATGCAGCACCAAAGGACTACATGATTTTACATATTCACATAACAGGGAGAGACAACCTTTAATAAGAGGAAAGCTCTATGGAGGTCTCCTTAGCCTTGTCTGGAGGGAGGAGTTAAGGTAGACTGAAACAGTAAGGGGAGCTCTAACTACACAAGAGTTGGGGGGGACACAGGTAAATAAGGTTTCCCCTCTGCCTTTTAAGGCATAAAAGGACTTGTATTTCCTTCTTGTTCCTCCATTTTTCAAAAATTCCTTGGAGACAAAATAGTTCACATATGAAATCTCTGCTATACTTCTTTCTCTAGCTTTTCCAGCTTTGCATCCTCAGGTAGCACTGGTTTATAGAGTAGGCAACAACACCAACACTCCAGTTCTTTATTTCTGGTGACGAGGTTACTGAGCAGCTTGTACCCCCACAGAAGTCTGCCTGCTTTTGCTTCATCCCATGGGATTGTGTAGCCAAGAGGCATTAACAAGTACTTCTGAAATAAAGCCTCTAACATGGCAAGAAACTCTGCTGAGATTATACAGTCCGAAGCAATAGTATCTTTTTTTCCTCCCTTTAGCTCTTTTACCTCTACACTGGCGGTTTCATCCCTTATTCATGGTCCCTAGATATATGGCATTTATTTTTGATCAAACCTGTAGCAGTACCATCTCATAACCATTTGAGCTCTTACATATAAGGGAGAATGAGTAGACAGAGTATTGCTTTTGCACATAGGCCTACAGAGGTTTAATCAGTCTAGGATTCATTGGAGCTACCCTGGGAAATAAGGGTTTGCAGGTTCGTGCATTAATATTGTGAGGCCTTGGTCAAAAGCTCATTTAAGTCAAGGAGAAATTCCTCACTGAATTCAACTTGCTCCAGACAGTAATTTTTTCTTGGACCTGAACCTGAGGAAGAAGTACTTTTGAAATCCATTCAGAACCAAATTTTCATTCAATGACATTTATGACTATATTTTGTCCATTTCCCATTGAATATTTGATAGCTGGAGTTTACAACTGCAAGCATTGCAAAGCTATTTTTTAACAGAAATATGATTTTTTACTGAAATTTGTTTTTGATTGCAGACTGATAATAAACCTTGTAAATTGTTCTGCAGTTTCAGTTACACAACAGCTACATAATAATTTTGTAAGTTATAACAGTGACTGTTATAACAGTGACTGTAATGTTTTCAATCTGAACACTTCACAAATTATTAGCTGAGAAAGTATTAACTGAAGAAATTAACTGGATTTGTAGGATACCATAGCAACAAAGGTGGCCTATGGCTTTAAAAAAAGCGCTGCATCAGATACAAGCCAGCACATTTTGTTAAAATAAAGAGAAACGATGCAGATTTTGCAATTCAGGCTACAGATTGGTCGTTTTCCTGAAATATAGGTTTATAATTTGTCACAGGAAAAATAACTCCATAAAGCAAAACCGCTAAGGTGTTTTAAGATGATCTAATACGCGGAGGTGTCTATTGCAGCCATTTTGGATTGGTGTCATGATAGGAAACAGATGGTATATGTGTTTATGTTTAACATTTAAGGAGGTATAGAAAGCAATTGGGAGGTGATGTATTTTGTTAATGGGAGAGTAAAGCCTCGCATGTACAGTTAAAATAGAATGTAAAAAACAAGCAACATTTTTTCAGCACAAATGAGGCAATACAACAACACACTTAAGTAGATTTATTTGACTTGTTTCACTTTAAATAATTTTAATGAGAAATTCTCTAACTGTTTTTGAGCGGAGATAGAAAGTAATCTGGTAACCACATGTCTTGATGTAAGCCAAGCTGTTCTTTAACAGCACTTTCTTTCAATACAATATAAATTTAGCTGGAATTAGCATTGCTGAATATTAGTCCCTCAGTGCCTTACTCGCTAAACCTTCATATTCTTTTTATTGCCTCTGTGCATTTCAGAAGCAGAGTGTGTGGCCAGTTCTGGACAAAGGCAAGTTATCTAACAGGGCTGGGGAAGGCAATGTATTTGCTGAATTCTCTAATAACAACACCTCAGTAGTAATTCAGCGAGGCAGCAGATCTGCACTGGATACAGTAATATATTTTTCCTGCAATGCACTACCTTTTGGATTTGATACTGAATATATCAAAAATATAGTTATGCATGCAAAGCTATATTTTTCTAAATTTTATGTACTTCACCTTACTGTATGTTATTTCATATATAAGATTTATCTTTGAACATGCTGTGATAGTCAAAGACTGTTGTTCATATACTAAGCTTTTCTAGGCAAGTTACTTAGTCTTCTGGGTTTTCCTTTATTTGTTTTTGCTGACTGTGAAGAGGACATTGAGGGCAACTGGATTTTAATAGATTGTCACTGTAATTAATTATTCATCAGCAGTAGAAGTATTAGCGGTAGTAGTCAGACATGCAGAGGAGGATGAGATCTTACCGAGGTGAATCTACAGGGAGAGAGGCTCTTCTATCCAGGTTCTGCCTAATTAGACCACGACACATTTGGAATTACCCACATCCAAAGAGAGAGAAAGTAGTTTTGCAGGCTGCTCTGATGATCTCAGTGGTTTTCCCTTTCCTGGTCAGACAGATAATGCTGTTGATATTTTAACATAATTCTACTCAGTCCTGTCGGCCTGTTACAGATGGACACATTCTGGACACCAGGATGAGAAATTACTGTGCAGAACACTGGGTTTCAATGCATTTCAGTGAGCATTTTTAGATGGGACCTTGTAATGCCCATCCTTGTCTCACATGCTTGGGTTATTTCTTATAATTTTATGATTTTGTTTTCTAGCAACTTTCTTCTGGCAATAACTTTGGTATATTCTATGTTAAATGCTTTGGACCTACGGAGATTTCTTCTTAATTTGAAAAAATTGTTCAGAATTAATCTTTAATCCCACAGATAGAAAAGAGTAAATAAGAGATGTAATAATGTTATAGTATTAATGGGATTTGAGCCTCAGTAGGAAATAGATGCATTATTCATAAGGATTGATGGTCTTTAGTGTCCCTACAGCCCCATGTGGGGCTTCGGAGGTATTAGACTGGTCACTGGAGAGAGAGTTGCTCTAATACTCAATAAGCTAAACTAAAAATATCACTAGAATTATAAAGCAAAAACTAATCAAATCCTAAATATAAATATGATGATACAAATCCATCCCTTAGTTATCTCCAGAAACCACCCTTCCTCAAAGGGTTGTCAGTGACTAGTCCCTTATTATCTTTAATCAAGCAGAAGAGAGAGGCATTGAACGCCACAGTGGATCTGTGTAACAAGGCACTGCAGGTGAAATCTATAGTGCTGCACTTCCCGCTATATGTGTGCTGGCGACTGGCCCCTGCTCCACAAACAAAGGAAAGGGCAGCAAAGAGATAGAGGGATGCAGCATGTACACAGTGCCTGTGAAGTCCTCTGTAGCTTCTTCTAATTTCCATCCCTAAAGTCCAGACCACAGATGTTTCATTGGGCAAAACCGGCCTGGATGCCTGTAGGTAAAAATTATGGGGTGACACGCAACAAAGACTGTCTTAGATTTCTGCGATAAGGTTTCCAGCATTTACACAGATGGCACCTACCCAGACTCTGTTCTCTGTGTTGTGTGACAGGATATTGTTTGTCTTAACTATAATGGACAACTTACAAACAAACAAACCAAATCAACAAAATGAAGTGTGTTTTCTTCCATTTATCCAAGCCTAATAGGCACCACAGTTTGAATATCTGTCAGAGAGGCTGAAACTGCTAGTCACCAAACAAATGTAACTGTGTATCACAGAATCACAGAATCATTATGGTTGGAAAGGACCTCCAGGGTCATCAAGTCCAACCTTTGTCCTAGCATCTCTCTAATCACTACACCATATCCTCAAGCGCTGCATCTATTCGTTCTTTAAACACCTCCAGGGATGGTGACTCTACCACCTCTCTGGGCAGTCCATTCCAGTGCCTAACTACCCTCTCAGTGAAGAATCTCTTCCTAATATCTAATCTAAACCTCCCCTGATGCAACTTGAGGCCATTTCCCCTCGTCCTATCATTACTAATCTGAGAGAAGAGACCAACACCAGCCTCGCTATAACCACCTTTTAGGTAGTTGTAGAGGGCAATAAGGTCTCCTCTCAGTCTCCTCTTCTCTAGACTAAACAAACCCAGTTCCCTCAGCCACTCCTCATAGGGCATGCTTTCCAGTCCTTTTACCAGCTTTGTTGCCCTTCTCTGTACCCGCTCTAGCACCTCAATGTCCTTCTTGTACTGTGGTGACCAAAACTGGACACGGTATTCAAGATGCGGTCTCACAAGTGCCGAGTAATTCAATATTAAAAAATATCTTTTTCATTAGACATTAAGTATTTTGGGATAATGATGAGGTCATAAAAGACTAATGTGTTTGGCCAGGAGAGAGAATAAGATTCATAAAAGAATAAAGAGCTGTGAGATATGGCCCCTTTCGGCACAAAAGGTAGCACCCAAAGACTGGTCAGGCAAGTATTTGTGTGCACAGATAGTTTAATGTAAAGCAGATTTAAGCCTCAATTCTGAAATAGGATCCATGCAAATAGCCTCTGACCCTCACCTCCTGTTCCTGGAGACACCAAAAACTGTACAGGACTATCACTGATAAAGGATGCAGAGCCCCTAAAGGAGATGCCTTCATGCCTCATGGGACTGGCATCAGGACCCTGAAGGTGATAAACTTAAGTGGGGAGAGCTGGTCAAGCTTCAGGAAGGATGTAGCTGTTTGTGATACTGGTGTTTGAAAACACAAATCGGAGCAAAGATGCTGAAAGAGGGTAGATTTAGATGAGATACTAGGAATAAATTCTTTATTGTGAAGATGGTGGGGCACTGGAACAGGTTGCCCAGAGAAGCTGTGGATGCCCCCTCCATGGAAGTGTTCAAGGCCAGATTGGATGGGGCTTTAGCAACCTGGTCTGGTGAAGGTGTCCCTGCTCATGGCAGGGGGGTTGGAACTAGATGATCTTTAAGGTCCCTTCCAACCTAAACCATTTTATGATTCTAAGAGACAAAATCTCCAGCCTTCACACTGTAGCATTTAGCTTTTTCCAGTGCCTAGTCAGAGACCCTCAGCTTTGTGCCTGCCTAGGTACTAGAAAAGGAAGAGGCAGTATCATCCAATCCCCCATAAACTTTACTGGAATCATAGAATCATTAAGGTTGGAAAAGCCCTCTAAGATCATTAAGTCCAACCATCAACCCAATGTTATCATGACCACTAAACCATGTCCTAAAGTGCCATGTCTACATGTTTTTTGAACACTTCCAGGTCTGGTGACTCCACCACTTCCTTGGGCAGGCTGTTCCAATGCTTGACCACTCTTTCAGTTAAGAAATTTTCCTAATGGCCAATCTGAACCTCCCCTGGTGCAACTTGAGCTCATTTCCTCTCATTCTATCTCTAGTTACCTGGGAGAAGAAACCAACACTCACCTCACTACAACCTTCTTTCATGTAGTTGTAGAGAGCAATAAGGTCTCCCCTCAGCCTTCTCCAGACTGAACAATGCCATTTCCCTCAGCTGCTTCTCATAAGACATGTTCTCTAGACCCCTCACCAGCTTTGTTATGCTTCTCTGAATCCACTCCAGCACCTCAGTGTCTTAAACTGCGGTGCTCTAAACTGAACACAGTACTCATGATATGTAAGGATGAGCTTAATATGAAGGCATTAACAAAGAAAAAATAACAATAGACTGTAAGGAGCCCAAGAATCTTCATATTTTTTGTTACAATTTATATACATGTGCACACACATGCATAAATGGGAACAGATTTTCTTGTCTAGGATTTTTATTTTCTATATGCTGTTACCTTCCAATAAAGCAGTGTTCTGCAAGAGTCATTTGTGGGACTGATAATAACATATCAGCTTTAAACTAGGGTGTAAGATGAAACCAGATGAAAACACTGAACAAAATCAGTCTGTGCTAGTGAAACAGATGCACCCCCCCCCCAATATTAAAGGCAAAAAATAAAGCCAACCTTCAGAGTTCTTTTTAATTTAACACTTTTGTGGGAATATAGGTAACCTAAGCCAATCAAAATTGAAGTTTCTAATGGTTATATTCAAAGAATCATAGACCCAAGCTTCCACAATTTAGGAACCAGGTCTTAAAAATAAATAAACTACTAAGTGCAAGAATGCCTTGAAAGTCTGAAAATTAAAATAGTGGTAATATGACATAGGTTTTGTTTTTAATTTAAATTCTGTATTTTGGATCCAGCAGGGTACATTCAGAAGACGTTTTCATTATATTCTTTAAACTGAAAGTTACAAACTTAAAAAGGAAGTTAAGAAACTAAAAAATAAAAAGGCAATAGGTACTCAAGGTCATACTATAAAGTAGTGTGAATTGGTGATGCTGAGGCAAATGTATTCAAATAAAATTCTTTGCTAGAGTAAACTGGTAGAGTTCTGTTGATTTCATGGGCCAGAAGGTATGAGCCATATCTTTCAGACTGACAATGTCTGGGAAAAAAGCTGTTAAAGCAAAAACATCCTCAAAATCTGACACCATGGTCCTTCTTCACCTAAAGTCCAGAGGAGCTGAGTCCTTAGAAAGGCCTAAGGAATGCCATTAAGTATTTCTCTGTTGGAAGTCCACACGAGCATTGCTCTGAACGGACTTTTTTTTTCCTTTCTGCTGTTCCACCTAACATTTTTATCTCATTATTCTTAGCAGTGGTAAGTAACTATGACAGGAAGACAGAGTGGAAAATTAAGGCTTGTTAAGACTATTATACACCAAAAGGATCATGTCATAAATGAGATTTGAGTCTGCCCAGTTTGGGATATAATTAAGTAATCATGTTCAAGGTGGATGGGTTTCAGAAAATAAAATGCCACCAGAAGTTGTTCAGTTTCTGAGGGGCAAATCTTTTTATGCTGAGAAGTCACACGGATGTGATTTCAGCAGCAGTGAGGGATACTGGCTCTCTCCCAGCTGTTGAATGTGGGGGCTTCTGCTCCTGGGAAGGGAGGGCATCTCTGGTGGTCTTGTCATCCTTCAGGATGGTCTCCCTGCCAAGCAAGTGCCATTTTCCTGTGTCTCACTTTCTGTAAGCGTATCACCAGTGTGCATTTGCTTCTGGCTTCAGTCTACAGGAATCTCTCAAGAATAAGAACAATAAACTCAGCACCCTGGGAAAGAGTTGCATGTACTGAAAATTCACCTTTGAGGAAACTGTGTTTAAAATCAGTCATCAAGGCTGGGAATAATGAGCATATTCCAATACTATGGACACAACAAGGAAGTGTAAACAAAACCACAACAGGAAAACAGAGAGGCTTTTTCTTGGCTTTGAGAGAATACAATGAGTCTAATGTTGCTGCTCTGTCATTTTTTTCCTATGTTATCAGCATGGAAAGCTGGGCAGGACTTAGCTGAATCACTGCTCAGAAATCAGTCCAAAATGTGAGTGAGTCAAAGTGTATGGGATATAGAAGGTTATGTGTGTTTAGTGTCAGTGGGGTTTGTCATGCAATTCTTGAGGGCAGAATGTATGACATTTTTTTGCCTGCAAGTAGCCACAATCATTATATGAATCATTTAGAGGAATGGTATTGGAAGCTATCATATCATAAAGCTGCAGATTTTTCCACTGAAAACAGCAGGTTAGAAGAGCTTCAGAACCATGCTAACAAAGGTGATACCTTGCTATTATGGATAATAATTATTATAATAATTATACCTATTATTGCATGCATACAAAGAGATTGAGCTGACGTGGTGGAGGGAGTGGTGGAGGAAGTGAGAGAAAAGGGCTCATAAAAAGTGACAAATAATACTTTTAAACATTATATTCTTCACTTCTAAATTCATGACTTAAATGCAGAGTATATGTATCTTTTTTCCTAGTTATCTTTCTTCCTTCCTCCTGCTTTCTTAATTCCTCAGAAACGAAGAGCAGGAAAAATCTGTCGTCAGGGTTTTGCCCTGCTATCCTTCACCTTTTCCAGTCTACCATTTCTTCAGATGGAAATGATGTCTCTTTATAATTTTAAGCTGTGCAACTAGCAAAATATTCAACAGGCTACTTTGTTACTTTGGTAAAATCATTTTGCTTTCAATAAAATCTCGGGGGGGGAGTGGAGGAAAAGACAGGACACAGACACATCAAGCAACAACAATACATTAACACTATATTAAAAAGGTCAATCTGTCCTACTGTCTACATGGGGAAGTCCCTCCTTATCTCCCCTTTGCCATGCAGGAATGTTGTGGAAATAGGTGTCTTGTGGAATATGAAGGTAGAAGCATAACGTGAAAGGTGGCTCCCTTCTCATCCTCTGTTCAGGGAAGATTGGGGTAGTGGTGCCCTGCAAGCAGCATTTGGTGGCGGTCAAGCTCCTACATGGGAACAGTTGAAAAGACAAGCTTTGGGCATGGAGGGGTGCTGCTGCAGCGGGGCAGGCTCAGCAGCTGTCCCTGTGGCCATGGCAGTGGGGGGTGACTCACAGGAACCCACTGCTCCACTCCCCCATCGCATCACCTCCACTTGCTTTCACAGCTATGGCGAGTGGACGCTTCCCACTCTGGCAGATACATATGTGCTTTTCCAGACTAACATTACTGAAACATAGTGTATTATCATCTGCATCACTATTGCGTCAGCATTTCCTTGTGATTTTGTCAGTCTCAACTTCTTTGCTGTTGTGGAAAAAGAACGGAAGATTAGCAAGGAGGATTGTAAACATGCTCAAGTGACTTGCAGCTGGGCTGTCAAAAAACACAAATATCACACTAATTGTTGCTCAGCTTTGTGTGCCTGACGAGTAGAATATCTGTGTTTAGATATCACAGGTCTGAAGGACTCTGAGGCACCTTATCAAACACACTTGAGATTCCTGCCCTGTTGTGGGAAAGATGCACAGTGGAAAACTATGCCTGCAAGAACCCTTGATATACAGGAGAAAGCAACAGATTCGAAAGCTTTTTGCTCTCTAGCAAGGCCCGAGCTCCGTGGTGCCTGCATCCTCACTTGAGTGCCTCGGCCCGGGCGCTGCTGCAGGGCAGCACCTGGTTTGCCAGGTAACGAGAATAAATTTACTTTTTTGCATTTTAGCCATGGTTTTGTGGTTGTTCCTGTGTCCGGCTCATGCCGGCACACACACTGTGGATTCCTAATGACAGGCCACAGCTTAAAAAACAATTGCAAAAAATAATGCATATTTGTTGTTAAGGCTTGAAAATTAAGAATGTCAAACCATCAGACCTGCTAACGAATGAAGGAATTAAATTAGCCTACCTGTGCCCCACTGTGCTGAATCTGGTTCAGCTTTCTAGAAATGCTAGTTCAGCAAAAGCAGGTGGCAAGGGATCTAACTGGAACAGCAGGAACAGCTAGATTTCAAAGTTCGCTCTTGCCACAAACCCTTTTCTCCAAGTTACTAGGTTTAAAATAACTTGTATATACGTTAAAGAATCCTTCTTCTCGCCGCTCTTTTTGCGGCATAGAGAAAGATGACTCTCCTTAGAGAAGTTATTTTGGGGAAAGAGCTTTGTATAAAAGTGCTGTAAGATCAGAAGCAGTGTGATTCCACAAAAAAAAATCATGGCAATTTTAAGTTTTGGTTAATAAAGGATTTTGTAACTATTTTGACTGAGGTTCCTTATTTTGTTTATTTGCTTGTGAGATGCAGAAAAATTTAAATTAATGTTTTTAGAATACATTCCATAGCAATATCTCAAACTTACCTATTAATGGAAGCAAATGACTGAAGTGACCCAGATTTCTTTTTTGCATTGTTATGAGAAATAGCTGCACACAGAAACCTATGTTTCTGGCAAGCAAAAATATTTTGTCAGCCACAGCTGCTAGACCTATAGGCTAAAGCAGGAAGAGACATATTTTCTAAACTAAAGCTAAAACATCAGTATTAAATCTAACTATTAAAATACATGTGTGAATAATATGTCAGACAAGCATACAACCAAGTGTCTAAGGACAGCAGCTCCTTAGAAATATGGTCTCTTTCCCCTTGTGCCAGTTTAAATTTGGGATATCTCCATCAAAGTCAGTGGAGTCAGAAACATGTAAAACTGACACAATAGCAGGATGTGATCTCACCTGCCTGTGTAACATCTGCCATCTTCATCAATTCAAAGATTGAACTTGGGCCAAACATATAATAAACAGACTTATATTGCTTGCAGGGGAAGACATAGCTGCCAAGAGATACACTTGAAGAATATCTGGGAGCTCAGTGTTGATCTAAATGTTAGTCATAGAATCACAGAATCATAGAATGGTTTGGGTTGGAAGGAACATTTAAAGGTCATCTAGTCCAATCCACCTGCAGTGAGCAGGGACATCTTCAACTAAATCAGGTTGCTCAGAACCCTGTCCAACCTGACCTTGAATGTTTCCGGGGATGGAGCATCTACCACCTCTAAGGGCAACCTGTTGCAGTGTTTCACCACCTTCATTGTATAACATTTCCTCCTTATATCTAGTCTAAATATGCCCTCCTGTAGTCTGAAACCATTACCCCTTGTCCTGTCACAACAGGCCATACTAAAAAGACTGTCCTCATCTTTCTTAAAGGCCCCCTTAAATATTGAAAGGCTGCAATAAGGTCTCCACAAGGCCTTGTCTTCTCCAGGCTGAACAACTCTAACTCTCTCAGCCTTTCTTCATAGGAGAGATGCTCCAGATCCCAATCATCTTCATCACCCTCATCTGGACCTGCTCCAACAGGTTTATGTCCTTGTGCTGAGGACTCCAGAGCTGGACACAGTACTCCAGGTGAGGTCTCATCAGAGTGGAGTAGAGGGGCAGAATCACCTCCCTCAACATGCTGGTCACGCTTCTTTTGAAGGATATGGCTGGCCTTCTGGGCTGCAAGTGCACATTGCTGGCTCATGTCCAGCTTTTCATCCACCAGTACCCCCAAGTCCTTCTCCACCGGGCTGCTCTCAATCCCTTCATCTCCCAGCCTGTATTGATACTGAGGATTCTCCCAACCCATGTACAGGACCTTGCACTTGGCCTTGTTGAACCTCATGAACTAGGAACCTCATGGCCCACTTCTCAATCTTGTCCAGGACCTTCTGGCTGGCATCTCATCCCTCTGGCGTGTCAACTGCACCACTCAGCTTGGTGTCATCTGCAAAGTTGCTGAGGGTGCACTCGATCCCGCTACGTCATTTATGAAGATGTTAAACAGCACTGGTCCCAGTACAGACCCCTGAGAGACACCATTTGTCACCAGTCTCCATCTGGTTGATCTGTTGACCACTACCCTCTGAATGTGACCATCCAACCAATTCCTTATCCACCAAACAATTCACCCATCAAATCCATATCTCTCTGATTTAGAAAGAAGGATGTTATGGAAGAGTATGCCAAAGCCCTTACAGAAGTCCAGATAGACGGTATCTATAGCTCATCCATGTCTCTTTCCTTGGAGTGATATAGTCACTCCATCATAGAAGGCCACTAGGTTGGTCAGACAGGACTTGCCCTTGGTGAAGCCATACTGGCCATCTCAAATCACGCCCTGTCCTCCATGTGCATAGCTTTGAGGAGGATCTGTTCCATGATCTTCCCAGGCACAGAGGTGAGACTGACAGGCCATTAGTTCCCAGGGTCCTCCTTTCTACCTTTTTAAAAATAGGTGCAAAGTCTCCCTTTTTCCAGTCACCAGGGATTTCACCTGACTTCCAGGACTTTTTGAGTATCATGGAGAGTGGCTTAGTCACTCTCACATCAGTCATTTCCCTCAGGACTCTGGGATGTGACTCATCAGGTCCCATAGACTTTTGTATGTTGAGGTTTCTCAGGTCGTCACAAAGCTGATCTCTTACCATGGGAGGGACTTTGCCCCCCCTGGTCCCCGTCTTGTCTTCCATTGACTTGGGAGGTGTGAGAAAACAGGTTGCCAGTGAAGACTGAGGCAAAAAAGTTGTTAAGTACCTCAGCCTTCTCCTCGTCTGTTACTACCAGCTTGCCAGTCTTGCTTATCAGGGGGGTACAGAATCACAGAATTACAGAATGGTAGGGGTTGTAAGGGACCTCTGGAGATCATCTAGTCCAAACCCCCTGCTAAAGCAGGTTCACCTAGAGCAGGTGAAAACCCATGAGGGTTTTGAAAGTCTGCAGAGAAGCAGATGCCACAACCTCTCCGGGCAGCCTGTTCCAGTGCTCAGTCACCCTAACAGTAAAGTTTTTCCTTATCTTTAGGTGGAACGTCCTGTGTTCTAGTTTGTGCCCATTGCACCTTGTCCTATCACTGGGCATCACTGAAAAGAGACTGGCCCCATCCTCTTGACAATTACTCTTTAGATATTATAAATATTGATAAGATCCCCTCTCAGTTTTCTCTTCTGGCTAAACAGACCCAGGTCTCTCAGCCTTTCCTCATAAGAGACATGTTCCAGTCACCTAATCATCTTTGTAGCCGTCTGTTGGACTTTCTCCAGTAGTTCCCCATCTCTCTTGAACAGAGGAGCCCAGAACTGGATGCAGTACAGTGGCCAGATGAGGCTTCACTAGGACAGAGTAGAGTTGGAGGAGAACCTCCCTCGACCTGCTGGCCACAGTCTTCTTAATGCACCCCAAGACACCATTGGTCTTCTTGGCCACAAGGGCATTGTTGTCTTACAGTTAATTTACTGTCTACAAGGAGTCCCAGGTCCTTCTGCCTGGAGCTGCTTTCTGGTAGGTCAACCAGTAGCCTGTACAGGTGCATGGGGTTATTCCTCCCCAGGTTCAGGACTCTACACTTGCACTTGTTGAACTTCATTAGGTTCCTCTCTACCCAACTCTCCAGCCTGTTCAGGTCTCGCTGAATGGCAGCACAGCCTTCTGGTGTGTCAGCCACTCCTCCACACCTAGTATTCATCCAGATCCTCTGCAATGTGTCATCACTACAGCAGTCTCAGAGGATATCTCACACATAGAATGACTAAGATGCCTACATATACAAATTTGAGTTTTCTTTGAGGAGCAAGAGCTGCACTTCTCCCACTCAAGAGCTCTGCTTTCAGACCACCAGCCCTGAAGGCTTGAGCTCAGGGTCACCCTCGCTGCCAGGCACCCACGTGGGGAGGAGATGGAGCAGAACTGGCAGCAGAGCAGCTCTGGCTGCTTTTGAGCAGCCACCAGCTGAGGATGCTAACTGTAGATGATTGGTTTGCGTTTCAGCATGAAAGTCCTAAGTTTGCCTATACATGACACACGAAACATATTTTAATAAGCCAGGGTTTGGATACCACTCTGAGGTCAGTTTCCTAAAACTCCAATACACAGCTCTGTGGATGGTGAGATCCTTCCTTATACTAATTCCTAACACATTTTCCTCAAAAATCTCCCTCTTGGGTAGTCGATGTTGTAGGGATTATCTGTCTACCTGAGTGGATATATGATATGCATATTATACATTGCAATTTAAGCTATGTAGCTCACTGTCATTGACTTGTACAAGAAAAATAGATTTAAAATAAATTGACAAAAAAAAAGGAAAAAAAAATCCTGTTTCAGAATTCAGTTTACTGAAGGTATTAAATGAGTCACTACATGGCACCTGAGTTGTTTCACAATATTTTATTTTTACTGGTGGGTCAAATGAGTCAGCTGACTGTAGGTAGGATTTAAGACAATGGGTAGTTGGTGTATGAGTAAGTAAAAATATATAGTGCATACCTTTCTGTCTTCACACATTATTTTTCCTTAACCTGATGCCAGACTCACTTGATAAAAGTGACTCAGCTTTTGCTGAGTTGGCTCTGCCATTGACAAACTCCCTCTTAGGAAATCACATTTTCTCCCCCCCAGAGGTGGATTTGCAACAGATTGTGAATTTTAAAGGTTGAAATTTAGGCAAGAAGAGTAAATGAACATACTTCTAAACTCTTTTATAAGTGCCATGAAAGTGTATCTCTTTCCCTTGAGAAGAATGTGAAAACTTGAGGTAAAGATGGTAAGTAAAATCTCTCCAAAATATAAGAAACTTCTTCAACCCTGACTGATTTTTCTTCCTTTCAGTGAAAGCTCTGCTTGTTCTCCATTGTCACCCCAAGATGCAACATCTCAGAAATGAGAATAAATTTTAAAATAATCTCTTATGTCTTTGTCTTGTTTAAATCGGCACATCTCCAAACACTGCAGTTCAACTACCTGCTGAGAATCTAATTCTCATTAAAAACAAACACCACCAAACCACACTTTGTTAATTTTTTAGGTTAATTTATTTTACAGACTTAATTCACACAATATCTGTAATACAGTTGGCTCTGCTTTAGTTTATAGTGTTTTCCCACAATGTTATCTAATTATATGATACTGGACTGTCATTTCCAGACTGGAGTTCTATTTTCAGCTAATGTAAACCAGGGTAGATCTGTAGATGCATCAATTTACACTACATTTAAATCTCAGTCTGTGATCTTTTTAGAGTTATTGTTAAGGTGAAATAGACTGAAGGAGGAATAATGATAACGTCTAAAGAGGTTTGGAACATTTTTCAGGGGGCCTTCTCCCTAGTGAAGTCAGAGTTCTCTGTATAATTTATGGGCAGAACAAGACACCTAAAAATGGGGTTCAAAGAAGGCAGTGCTTTATGTGAAGTATTAAACAGTAGGAAATGACAAAGAAATGTTCATACTTCTGCTCTGCCATTAGAGGTTGTTAAAAGAATATGGGGTTAGAGGAAAATACCTTCTCCCATTTCAGATTTGCAGCTACAAATGACTCTTGGAATTAGTTTCAGCTGTCAGCTTTATCTTTTCTTGCAAACAGCAGAAGTGATACACTTTTGGTATGTGTGAGATCCATGTTCATATATTTTTGAAACTCACTTTGGGGCAAGAAATTGCACCAATGTTTTTCACAGTTCAGAAAAGCAGTTTTTCTCCTTGGAGTATTCTGAAATGGTGCTGAAATTCAGTATCCAACTGGAATTGCTCCACTTTATATATATTGAGAAAATACTAATTGAAAGAGAGACTGGATTTTTTTCTTTTCACTAGGCTGCAGAGTTCCTTTCTCAATACTCGTTTAACCCCTACATCTCTACTTCTGAAATAAGAAAAAGACAAGATTTGAATTTAAGCCTCCCCTATAGAATCCTTTAGCCACCAGGCCCCTGCAAATAAGGAAAGATACTAATGAAAGATTTTAGTTTTGTTTTAGAATCTAAACTCAGATTAGTATGTTAACTAGGTCAGGAACTCAGGTGAAATTCAACAGCTTTTATGTAATAGGTACAGATCAATGAAATATTACAGATCACACAGGAGTAGCCTAATCCATCTGAAGCCGATGGTAATCCTTCCAATAACTCCAGTAAGCTTTGTACATGCCTACATACATGTCCATTACTCTGGGATGATGTGTACGGCTTATTTCTTCACTGTCATAATAAAAATATGAAATCTACTCACAGCAGTAAAATGTCAGTAGACATTCATTCATTCATTATACTTTTGCTTCATTTTGTTTCTGTAGGGGTTGATTTCTGACTTTTTACACTTGAAGATTTTTCTAAATCAGTTTCAGTCTCTAGGAATCCTCTCCTTGCCTTCAGTATTTAAAGGAGGGAAACAAAAGGAGTTTTTCTAGTGCCACATATTGTTTGTGGCAAGAAAAAGGACAACTGATCAAGATCCCCCCCCTTCTGCTGCCTGAAGGACTCTCTGACAGAACCAGCACACTTTTTTTTTATATGACTTGTGGTGCTCTTAAGATCTAACATGCTATCTGGGTAGGCATCAACATTTTACAAGAATCTTTTTTTACACCTCCAAATTCATAGTTCTCCATCAAAGATTTTA
This sequence comes from Eurystomus gularis, assembly GCA_013400335.1. Taxonomy (NCBI): domain Eukaryota; kingdom Metazoa; phylum Chordata; class Aves; order Coraciiformes; family Coraciidae; genus Eurystomus; species Eurystomus gularis. Next base: position 121,485 of record VZZY01025963.1, on the reverse strand, counting down.
CCCCTAAGAGCAGTTAATAAAGCTGGATGACCTCTTGCTCTTGGATTTTTTAAGTCTCTTTCAGACTAAAATTAGATTTCCTTCTTTAGGAAGAGAAACAGGCCAATGTGTGACCCTTGAACTGTCAATCATCTGGAAGTGAAGCAGGGAACTGATTTTTTTCAGAGCAGCAGAATGAAATGCTTCAAAATAATAATAATGTGGCTATACATATTTATAGGCTCATCATTATTAGTCTTTAGTATGATTGTTCCTACCTGATATTCAATGGTAATTTTGGCCTATGGATATATACTTTGACTTAGTTTGATAAGATACTCTAATTTCAAGTAAATCAAGCTTTAAGTGAATTAACCACTAATTAACTGGAAGGTCTCAAATAATAATAATCTATGGGGAATCATAATTGAATGCCCTAGTCACGTTTGACAGGTGTCTGTATTATGTCCAGTGCTGTTTAACATTTCAATTGATGATCTGGAAGTAAATATAAAGCTGTTTCTGAAAAATATGTGAATGGGAAAACTTTGGAAAGAATAGTAAATAACACATTTATGAAGGGAGAAGTTCTCTTTCACATATATGCATTTTAATATACCAAATGAAACAATTTATTTCTAGGCATAAAGAAGGAAGACCATATATTTTCAACAAAGAACTTTGCTATTGAAATCAGTGCCTCTATAAAATATAGAAGCATATAGTTTGCAGGCAACTCAGTGTAAGCTCTGGAATAATGTGCTAAAAAAGGCATAAAAGAAAGAAAAAAGAGGATGCTTATATGATCCTTGGCTGATAAACAGGAATGAGGGGGAGGAGGGACACATTTTTTCCTTGATGTGTAGTAAAACTGATTCTTTACAGTTCTGGCAGCCATACGTTAAAGTAGCAATTGAAAAATTAGAGGATGCAGAGATAGATACTTTACCCTAAGAGACACAAAGAAGATAGTCTGGTTAATTGAACAAAAAGCACACTGAAAGGAAATTTGATTACAGCACCTAAAAATCCTTCATCATTTCTCTCACACTTTGCAGGTGAACAAGGTGGAATTAAAAAATCAGCACTTGTTTTCCAGAGTTCGTTTTCCTTAAGTCTTTTATATTCACATGGGTAAAAGGCAGTTGTAGCCACTCCTGCCTTGCAGAATATGCCTCTAAGTCATACCCTCACAGGGCATGGGCAAATGCTGAAAACTAAAGGACCTTTTAATTTAGAGATGGGAGAAATGAAAGAGACCAGTAGTAGGAGAGAGAATCATATAAGTTCAAATGGGAAGTAAGACACACTATTTTAAGAAAGAGAATGATTAGCTCTTGGGATAGTTTACCAAGGAAAGCAGGGGAAACTTTGATGTCTGTGGATAGAGACTAGGTCTTTTTCTGAGAGAGATGATTTGGGCAAATAAAATTTTGACACTAATACTGGAACAAGTACATGAAACCTAAGAGCCAGCATTGTGCTTCAAAGGTTGGAACAGAGAACTTTGGCTTTATATTCCACTTCTGAGACACTCTGACTTTGGAAGGAGAATGCAATCACGATGTGAATGGTTAAGCACTGGAACTGGCTGCCAAGAAATTAGGCAATCTCCACCCGTAGAGACTTTCAAAACTCAGATGGAAAATGCCCTGAGCAACCTGATATAATTTTGAAATTAGCACCTCCTTCAGTGGGAAACTGGCCTAGATGATTTCCAGAGGTCTAGCTCAGCATGAATTTTTCTATGGTTCTACAGTTTTCCTGATGTTCAAGATACTGATGACATTTGATAACACTTGCATTTATAAAGAATTCCAGAGTCTTCAAATGGACTCTGTCTTCTAGTGATGTCCTATTTTTATTTGACGGAACAATGGATAGGCAGTACAGCTTTTTCATGGATGCGAGCAAAGACAAAATTACATCTCGTGAAGACTTTTGATAGTCATGTTAAAGCGCTCATACATATTTTGGTTTATTGCATTGTTAAATGTATCTGTAAAAACATTCCGCTTAAAAACTTTGGTGAAAAGCCAAATAAAATAATTTGTAATCCCATCTAGATGTTGCTTTGCTCAGGTTCATTGCATAAATGTAGGTTTTGCATATTCTCCTCAGTGTGCTCATATTCAAGCACTGGTTTTAGAACATGGCACCACCAGTTGTAAGGTGTGTGGAAAGGATGTCCTCAGTATAGGGCAAGGTGGCTCATTAGGCTTAGTTTCAAAACCTTTTTTAAGTTTGAAAACTCTGAAATTACTGTCATTCTATGGACACAGGAGAGATCATATGCTACAGAGGAGCACCGGCAGCTTCCCCTTCCAGCTAGTGCTCTTTCAGGTGCCTTGCAGGACAGCCCTGGCAATAATCCTCTTGACTGACTGCTTCTGATCAGAAAACTCTGATGTTTCATCCCCCAGCTCAGCTGCTGTGCCATTTGCTGCTCTACTATACTCATATATCAACAAAGGAAATCCTAGATCCACTTTATTTCTTCATGGAGTATTATAGGGAAATCATTGCATTGCTTCTCAAACTAATGAGCAAAACAAAAGGGGACCAGAAGGGAGTCAAATAGTTTATCACACAGCCAAAGCAATGGTGACCTTGTCTGTCCACAGGCAGAGCAGCTAATTGGGCAAGGGGGGTGCTGTGATTTAGTACCTATGTCTTTAGATTTTAATCTGATATAAAGTGACATAATTGTATTGATCTCAGTGCTGATTTACACTATCTGAGAATATTACCATTTATTTTTAACTTCACTAAATTCCCTATCTGCTCTGGTATTGCTGATGCAAAGAAAATTAAAATACTCCAGATCAATCTAGTCTCCCAAAGTAATAATGAAACATTTATAACTGCAGCAAGAAAGGTGCACAGAAGCTCTTTTATTCTGTCCTGCTCTTAAGAGTTAAGTGAAATTACTGAAGCATGTTCTAAATTTTATCAATTGTGACATATTTTATGCTACTGGCATAGTATATTCAACAAGTGCATTAGGAGAGTGCTTAGCACTTTGTAATTACTCTCATATTTCATTTTAAGATAATTTCATGCTATTTTTTCAAGAGGCATCAAATTTTGAGCTGTAGTCTTGAAACAATAGGACGTGATATTAAAAATTCAGATCTAAAATGCCCTTCTACTTCTCTAATGGAATAAAACTAAAATATAGTGTGCAACTTTCATTCAAAAAAACTCTGAAAAGTGATATTATTGATCACTGAAAGTGATACTATTGATTTTAGTTACTATTAATTTAATTAAATGCCATTCTCCTTTTTTTGCCCTTTTTGCACATACGCTCCACTCCCAGTGAAAAATCAGGTTTGTGGTCTCAGTTCTCTCAGTAAAAATATATATATACTAACGCTCCTGCTACATTATTATATAACACATAGTTTTTGCACCTGTGAGGAACTTTCTGACTCAGCACTGATAGTGTGGACCTGTGGTCATTTAAAAAAAATAAAATTCTATGAATATGTGTTTTCCACATTTAGCTGTGCTTTGTGCAGGGTCTGAGAAATGACTAGACAGTGCAGATTTACCTCCATCAAAATCAGTGGGAATGCCACACGTAAAGAGTTTGCAAAATCAGGACTTCAGCAAGAAAGTAGTAAGCCTTTGTCTTAATAGGATGGAATTTTTGAATATAGAGGGGTTAGAGACAATTAATGCAGGGACTAGTCATGGAGAGCCATGGGAATTGTAAGATGGAGGAGCTGCTGGACTGGATTCTAAATAACAAAGGGAGAAGTCCTGATCTCACCAAAGTGAGGGCCTGTTCTTTATGCAAGCCTCAGGCAATAGTGCAGAAGGTGCGTAGTAGTCACCATCTAGATCCAAGGCTGCTTTCAAGCCCTGCTGCCTTGCTTCAGGGTGCACGCAGGCAGCTTGTGCACAGCATAGCTGCAATTTGGTTGAAAGCATAATTCCCTGGCACTGCAAAATATACACAAAGAAGCGTAAGCTTCTCACCACTTCAGCATTTTAGACTATATGCAAGGAGGCATTACAATTAGGCTACAAGTTCTTTGCCATTTGAGAGACACAGTACATTTATTAATAATCTGACTTCAGTTTTGTGAGGAAAATCTAAGTAATGTGGTTCTGGTAGCTTAGGATGAGCCTCCCTCTAGCTCGAGAGAGAGGCGTACATGAGCTGGGAAGCCTGCCATAAAACACTGCCCCCACATTCAGGCTGTGTCTATTTGTTGTGCTGTGTGAAAGATGTGTTTTGCACCCTATTGTACTACCAAGAGGTATTATTTGAGTTGTAGAAACAAAGCTAAGTAGCTCAGGCTAAGCATCACGGAAAAAAAGTTTATGCTGCTACTGATTCAGTGCTAGCTGTGGGGATCTGTACTTTGGCTCTGCTGGACAGAACAGAGCTTTTCTTTCTGGAAACAGTCACTCCAACAATCCCACCAGATATGACAAAACAAGGAGCGCTGAGATGGGTCATGAATAGAGACAAATGTAATCCAGCAGGTTTCACAGCTAGAGTAGTAAATTACATTTAAAGGATGCAATTTAAGAGATTAGGAATACAAACCAGCCTGGGATTTGTTGTATATGTGTACACAAAGTGTACAGCTCTGGCTTTTGAGTTCTTCAGTTTGGAGCAGTGTGATGAAGACCTGATGGACTGTCTTTAAAAAATGTTTTGCTTTAATTAAGATGAATACTGTAAACCTCAAAGAACTGATGCATATTCAGTATAGCTCAGGCAGTTCACCTAAGCTGAGATAACAGCCCTTAGGTAATACTAGGTTCTAATAAAGTTTGTGTTGCATTTAACATATCACCATTCATGGAACATACTGTGGTTTGGGTTGGTTTTTTTTAATCAAGGCTCTCAGTAGTTTTGCTCCATGACTCATTTTTACATTCTAATGTGACACAACAAAGAGTTACTTTAACCATTGTGGCTCTCTTGGGCTGGGAAAATTCACAGGTGAGTATGTCATGCTGTTTGGCATGAACAGTAACTAGAGAGTTCCTTTATTTAGAGTAATTAATTCTGCCTGCAAGTAGTGGTATTTTCCACAGTCTGTACCATTAAGTGGGAACTTAGTCTTGAAAACTGATGCTAGTTCCCCAGTTGCATTCTTGGCTAAGGTTGGGCCTGTAACATCCCACAAGGTCATTTAAGGGAAGGAAATACCTCATGTTTCCCAACATTGTCAGTTCAGGCATGACCTGATTTTGCAATCTTACTCATATTAGGCAATTCCCTTGCATGTCATAGGATTACTTGCAATAGCTCAGGCTACTTGCTTTGAAGGACACTGACCTTGAATCTAAATTATCTGCTTTCTAATATCCTTCACTGCAGGAGAGGAAACAATTTTTCACACAGAATAAGAAGAGGAAGATGATCTTGGAACAGCACATGTAAATAACCTCCAACCACTTGTTTAATCGAGGTCAGCTCCCAAGAAGAAATTTACATCCACAATGTATCATTACCATTATATAATACCTAGCAAAAATATTTACTGCAGTGTAAGTGTAGAACATGGGGTTAATAACCATTGTAAATGTTCTTTGCTGAATGCCAAATCAGCTCAAAATAAAGCACTTATTTTGCATTAAACAACAGCATCTAATGGTGGCAACCAAGGGGTCAGATAACATTATTGCTTCAAGTTCTTATTCTGTAGATGCATTTTTGGCCTTGAATCCCTCTTTACAGTATAAATTACCAGCTTAAAGAGTGCTTTTAAAAGCAATGCTTTGAACAGGAGTGGGAAGAGCATTTAAGCAGCTCCAAGGTCCCCATAGACACGGTGCTGGTGGAAGCTGTCAGGGGAATATACTAATAGCCCCCAGAAATGCACTATGACTGCCATTCTCCTTGCTTCAGTTTTAAATTTCCCCCTCTCAGGCATAAATGCATAGGTCAAGTCCACTTTGGCCACAGAGATCAAACATGTTTTCTGCAGCATTAACTTTGAGAGGGTTTTCATTTTTCAGACTTTTTTCTAAGGTTGAAATGAAACCTTTCTTTTTATTTTATGAATTCTTTTATTAGAAATCTTTTTCTAGGAATTCTTGGAAAGGGCTATTTTATGTTGCTGCTACTCCCTGGGTCAAATTTTCTCTTGTTGTAGTGATTTATATGGAGCTTTGCCAGCTTACAGCAATAGAGGATATATTCCCATGAGTTTTACATCATGAACCTTTATTGCTGATGTTGATTCCTAGGGTTACCACATACCTGAAGAACTCTGGGCATAAAACCAAGAACTTCACATGATATTAGTTGTTTGCTGCACATGAAACTTCACCGATTTCAGATATCCTAAGGTTTATATTGTCTATGAAGTGAGCACTACCAGCAGAGTATCTAATATTACAAACACAAAGGAGAAAAGTTTGCCTTCATGTTTTCTTGCAGGGAAAAAAGGGTAGGGTCTTCCTAAAATACCTGATGAATTTAGCCACAAGACTCCAAGCAGCAGGGCATTTTTCCTCTTTCTTCTCTGATGCTTTCCTCCACAGATGGTTGTAGGTCAAGTATTATTCCTACATTCCATATAATAATGTATTTATTGCTTACAGTAAAGTTTTTTTCAATAAAGACTGTACAAAAAGAAAACAATTTTGATCAGCCTTACTGAAAATATTTTAGATTTGGTAACAGGTTTAGGAGTATTTGTGTCTGGGATTATGGATTAAATTAATTGTATTTAATTATCAAATTGAATCTTCTATTAAAGCACATGAAAAATACTGTTGTTTCAGTTAATGAAGTAACAAAAACAGTTAACCTTGTAATGAATTAATGAGATGTGGTTGGAAAGGTTTGTAAAGTAGATAATAAGGAAGTTGTAGCAGCAAGTGTCCTTGAAAGACATTTGTGAAGCTATGTTTTGTAGGGCATTTGACAAGTTAATACTTGACAGCATTGCATGTAATGACACTGTAGAATATGCACAGTGTCATTGTTTAATTAGCCAATAAGATCTGTTAAGTGTTGTGTAAGGTGGGCACACAGTCAAGGGGTATGGCTTCCAAATGTAGATGTGAGTGAGATACTCTGTGGATAAGGAAAACAACATATTTTGGCGGGATCTGTGGCTCTGAAAAGAAAACTCTGATAACTCTCCATTTGCTCCTACTAAGGCGGAGCAACTTCTTGGTAACAAGCTAAGATTTGTTTCTTAGAATACTTATTAGTATTCTAGACACTAGACCTGCTTAGAAATGGAATGGAAGATGTACATCTTGTTGGTTTTAACAGGAAAGAAAACAGTATTTCCTACACTAGCTTTAATGCAGCTGTTTAGAAGAATAAACCTAATTAAAGATCCATTATTTCTATAGCCCATCTTTATTTTATGTTAAAGTAAGCAGTCATTATCCAATCGAGCTAATTTTATATCAGACCAGAGACACTAGTCCTTAAAACCCCTAAATCATTTACTGCATCACACTTACCAAATTCCAAGGAATTTTGATTGCCCCTTCTCACAAGGGGGATAATCTGCTTTTTACTTTGCTATCTCACCCATTTGATACATTGTCTCAGTGGACCCTTCACATGGAGAAAGGTCTATAACCCCCAGCCCTGTTTATCCTCTCCTTTTGAATAAATTAATTCTCTGGCTCCTAGCAGTCTAAACTCACCTTGGGTACCAGCAATCCCTCTGTGGAAAGCCCACCTTGTTAACCCTACAATTCAGGAAAATCTATAATTAAGTTTTTCTCCTGCTCTCTGAGCACTCATCAGACACCTACAATCATCCTGTATCTTTCTTGGTGATCTTTCAGCAGATCACATGTGGTTCCTTTCTCTCCCTTTTTGAGTCCCTAGTACTACAGCATCCTTTTGAGCAGTGGCAGCTCACAGTCATCTGCAGAACTGCCCTCTACATGCTTTTTACCATTAAATATGTGTCTACTGGAACCTGGCTCCCAACCATGGCCCCCCACAGGAATTCTATTCAAGCTCATTGGCCATTTTTTAATTTATTATGGGTTCATGTTTCCCCTGCTGGGCTCTAAAGCTAAAGAAAAAAGAATCAAGCTGTACCCTCATATGATATGGCTCTGTGACACAGGTTAATTCTACATTGATAGTCCTCAAATCACAGGGAAATCATCAGGCTTTTTATTTATGTACTGTGCAGTTTCTGGGAATTTCAGTCAAGAAGCAGGATGATACATTCCTATAAACTGCATAGTTTGGAGGAAGAGGAGAGGAAATCAGTCATTTCCCCTATTTTGATCTAAACAATCCACAAGTTTTTTCAGTACTGAATATCTACACATTAGAGTCTTAAGCAGCATTGTAACACTGAGGGATGTTGCATCAGATGTGGAATTTCCAGCTTGGCTTTTGCTGCCTGTTTTCTGATTTTTTAATTTTTTTTTTAATTGTTATTTTCTCCTAAATTTGAAATTTTAATGGGCTGATGTGCAACCACAAAGCCAAGTTCTGTTTTATTTCTTGGTCTGCTTCCTTACTCAGTTTGGGTTTTTGCCCTTTGCTTGCATTGTGTGGATGCTGGTGTTGGCATTCAGAGAGACTGTATTGTCTGCTCTATGGTGATTGATGGGATGATTCATGAAATTTCAGCTGTTGCAGTGGGAACTTGAGAGTTATGGTGTCATTGCTCTTCTTTGCCTTTGTTCACCTCCTTGAGTGTTTTACTTTAAAGCAGCAGAGCAGGTACATTTTTGTTTGAGGCGTTTCTACTACTTTCTTGAGATTAAGAGAGCATATGGAGCACATATTTATCTTCCTTTCCTCAATTTTTCACAAGGAATGTTGTGAAAATTGGAGTACTTTTCTCATGCTTTTTGAGGCCATTAAATTATTTCACGATGAGTAAGGTGTTGCAGGAACATTTGAACCGTAAAAGTGGTTACTTATTTTTTCTTAAGCAGAATGAATATTCACAGAGTGCAGAATGCAGTCACTACAGAAATATTCAAAATGTTTATAGTGCTTATATCAGAACATGTCACTATTTCTGGGAGTGAAACAGAGGTGCAGAGCTAAGATCATGCAGCCGGTTCAAAATCACCCAGCAAATCTCTTTTAGAGATTTCTCAAGTCCTCATTCACGATCTTCCTTAGCTAAAGTGTAAATGAACACACAGGGCACTATGCTGTGGAGAATAAGACCCGAGTGGATACCTATATTAAAACACATCAACAATCCTTTCTTTCTTTCCTTCCTTCTTTCCACTTGTTCTCTTTCTCTTTGTGCTCTCTTTCTTTCTTTGTCTCTCTTTTCCTTCTTCCTGCAGTGCATGTAATGCACATATTAATTCTGCCTTTTTTTTTTTTTCCTACAGAACCTCTTGTACCCTGTGGTTACTTCAGTGATAAGGTTCAGCCGGCCTGACATATGACTTTCCTGCTTGTTTCCTTTGCTATCATATTCCTCTCACAAGTTACTATTCATTGTGGGCGGGATTGGGAACCCAGCAAAGGAGCTGTGTTTCAGCTGTGGCAATGCAAGGAGCAGATGGCTTCCACATTTTTTGTTTATGGGGTCAGACTCCTCTCCCTTAAGTACTAAACTTTAAAAATTTGAATCTGAAAGTCGAAGATACACATTGCAGCCTTTCTTCTCTCTAGCTTTTGGAGAGAAATGAGCTTCTATAGGTGGTATTTACTTGTCCTGTCTTGGGGGCCTACTTTTATCCACTGTTATTAAAGGAAACTGAGAGTTATTCTGGACACAAGCATGTGAGAAAGTCACAGTAGGTCAATCTACTTCTGCTTCTTTCTTTGCCTCCACTAAGTGTACATCCCTGCCCAAAGCATCAACTTATTTCTCTTGAGCTGGAAAGCAAGTGGGGAAAAGGGAGAGGGCCATTTTAATGACAGACTACAACGGTGTTTAGCAGTGGTAAAGGTGCTGGCAGGAGTCTGCAGCTTTGCTTTTCAGTCATTGCACAGTTGACAGGTTGCTTTCTGCTTCCTTCTTGCAGTCTTTTTCTTCTCAGCACATCCTACCGCTTTATTCGTAAGGGAAATGTGACTGGAAATGCCAGCTCAAAAATATCATGCACAAAAATCTGCTGCCTCTTTGTGTCTATGCTCGCTGTCTGTGACATCTCACTCGTTGCCCTTGTAGGTCACTGCTGTTTTTTCTTGCAGTCATACTAACTGAATTTACATGCTGCAGTGTTTCCAGGACCACTGCTGTCCTTCAGTTGCCCCAGTGGCACTACTTAGAGCAGGAGGAAATGGAAATGTTAAAGATGTCATAGCTGCCCTTGCTGGAAAGGAACTGCATTAGGCATTAATCTTATTTCCTCTCCTTATTTTCTCTTGCCTTCTCTTACCCTCTGACCTTTTTTAAATATTAGAGAACTCTGATTTCAGTCCATCTCTTACCTCCACCTGTCCCTGGATGGAAAAGGACATAGAAAAATCACAGATACTTTGTGTAGCAAGAGACCAATGCTATATGGTGAAACACTCTGTCTCTTCATTGCTGTGCTGCCCAGGGAACACAAGGAGCCTGGGAAGATTTCAAACAGGAAATATCCTCAATGCCCTGATAACACAGTGGTAACATAGACCACTACACTCCCTAAGTGCTGCACTCCTTGAAATTTAGAGCATAGAATTACTATTATTTATTTCATACTTATTCCTAGAGGTCAAGACTATGTTTTACTTGGTAACCTTTTAGAGACAGGTACAACAATGCAAAGACCTGTACCATGGCCTTGAAATACCAGTTTCTAGCTCTGCTGCTGTTTTACTGACAACCACTAAAGCTACCTATATCAAAGTGTTTGAAAAACCTGGTATTAGACACAGGCACAGAAGCATCTGACCAGCAGAGCACATGCAGCACAGGCATTGCCCAGAGAACATCAGCTCCTTAAATATGTCTTTCTCTGGTCATGTTGTCATGGAAATTGAATGGCAATCAGGTGAGCAGGTCACCAGACTGAGACTAAACACAGATAGGCAGTGGGAAGGTTCAGAGGTGTGAAACTGCAACACCAGCCCTCTGATAAGGGCCATGGGAGAAAAAGTACATATTAGTAACAATATGAAGTTTGAGCAGCTCATGAAAGGCAGTGTGTAATATGGCAAAGCAGAAAGAAGCCTGGATTTGATGACCTGTAGGGAGATTCCTTTCAGTTTTGAGACTCAGTGGATGATAAAGTCTTTGCATAAATTTACAGGGAGCTTTTTATAGTGAAGGTGGAAAGGAGCGTGAAAGTGCAAACTGTGAAATGTCATCAGGGATGTTACCACTGATGTTGTCTGTGGAAGGGAAAAGCTGGTAGCAACCCAAAGAGTGTATAAGACAGCACAAGTGGGAGGGTGTCTGATTCACTGAACTCACTCTCTATTTTATGAAGAGTCAGTGCTTTCCCCTCCTTCCCCACCTCTTTCCCCTTCTGAGTGGCTTACACATAGGATTTACATGGTAGACAGTGAGCATGATGTAACCACTTACCACTCATTTCTGGCCGTTGTTTTCCCGGTTTCTCTTTTGAAGACTGGCTTTCCATTTCTGCTAGAGAAAAATCAAAGTCTAGGGAAGGGCAAGGTAAATGGTACTGCATCATGAGAGAGGTGGTTTTAGTGGGTTAAGCATAGACAGTGGCTTTGCATAGACAGTCATGCACAGCAGAAGGCCAAAATGCACTAATAGAGGCATGAGGAGAAAGGGAAGAAGACAGACACTCCACTTTCATCCAGTGTTCAGAAACAGCCCAAAGCAGAATTCTTCAAGCAATTGAAATGAGCAACAGAAACTACCCCGTAGAGAAGCTTCCCCTCCATTCCTCAGTCTGGCCAAAAAAATCAGTTAAAGCTGGCCTCTACAGCACTACCCAGGCACTCCGCAATAGGTGGTGAAAATGCATTAACAGCATCACACACAGTCCATGCACAGACCTCCATATTCCCTCCTTGCTGTTTGGAGCAAGGGTAGGGGAACCTTTGTAGCATTGCCACTACCTCCAGTATCATGGAAAAGCTGCACTATGAGGAAAAGTGGGACAGAGGCGGAGCTGAATACGGAGGACTGTGAAAACCTGTACTGAGTTGTAAGATGACAGCACAGCCCAAGGTTGATTCATTCACTGTAACTCCTTTCCTTGGCAGGATTATGGTGACAGTGGCAGCTGCTGGGGTGCACATGTGTACCCTCTGCACTGAGATGTTGGTAGGTCATGGTTAAATCGTTTCAGTTTCAAAGCTCTTACAAATTACTGGGACTCAGGAGTCCTCAGGGTTGTAGTACCTGCGCTGTGAATCCTCACTAAGATTTTCTGCAAATGTTGATTTTTCACCAGTGCAAAATTGTTTCCCTGATGATGAAGAGTAAGGATCAAACCCAAATATCCCCTATCTGAATAAGAATAGCTTTTAAAATTATTAAATTAGGAATAGAAAGATTATAAAGCTCTTCATAAAGGTCTCAGTGTGCCTGTAGCTGGTGAATTGGGCAAAGGGAGAAAGCACATCTTGTAGCTGCTTTTGCTCTGTAAGCTTGGGGATGTCCTTCATGCCAGGTGGTAACACTTCAGCAGAGAGTGAATGAAGGTGGGAGCATATTTATTTCCTTAAATCCTGGCATCTGTCCCTGCATCCTTCCATCAGCCAAGGAAGTAGTCATGGAAACAGCCAAGGACAGACTTGCTCTAACAGCAAAGGTTTGGTCCCTTCATGGGGCAAAGAGAGACACAGAGAAAGAGAAAGGAAAAACACTGTCCAGGGTGACAGGGTCATCCTTGAATAAATTTAGCAAGTGTCATCAAATCTTTAATTTCACACAAAACTGAAAGCAACAGGACAATCCCAGGTTTAGTGCCTCCTCTAAAGGAGACCTGAGGCAATTTTGTTGGTTTTGCTTTATGTGAGAAAATGTTCAAAAGAGCTGTTGCAATCTATCATGTCAATAACTCACAGACAAAAGGTGCCTAATAATATGCATTGACACAGCAGCCTATAATGGCTGTGTGGGAACCATTACATTTATTATTATACCAATGACCCATAGACTATAGAAACGTTTATTTTTTTCCACAGAAATCTTTAGTATTCTTTTAAGTACCATGAAAAGGAGATGAAATGAGAAGATAGCAGCCATATTCAGCATATTAAGAAATAGAAGACATTTGAACTCGTTTTTATTCAGTCCCTGCTCACATCCTTAACAGGAACAATTAAAGAAATATGCCAAAGAATCTAAGCATATATATCTGGCACAGATAACACTGCTTTCTGTATTCATATCTTTTAAAATGAGGTGAGTGAAGGATGGGAGTAAAGCACATATCTTTGACCTTGCCTTTGCTAATATAAGCACACAGAGCAGTATATGTGTCGTATATTTTAAAAAAGCCTTGCACAGTATTCCCCAGGGAGTGTAGAAGGAATAGAAAGACCTACCCATGACAGATGCTAATCATGTCACACTTGTGTGCACCTTCCAGATACTATGGTGATGAGGCTGTTTAAGTCTCCAGGCAGAATGAAACACGGATATTTGTGCTGAATAGCCTGACTTTTCACAATTTAAAGATGACCCTTCACATATTTTTCCTATAGGTTTACTATGTTAATATTTATACAGGGAGGTATTAATAAACAGTGGCCTTTCATAAGTAAGTATTCAGCAAGTAAAATCCATTGTCATTTACTGGTGGAATGGAAGGTATAATAGATTCCAGCATTTTAAAGTCTATGCACATATAGTTTAATTTACCAGTTTTCCCAGGGGGAGCAGCATGTATTTATATCTCATTGTGCTGAGGTCCCTGACTGTAAAACAGCTGGCTAAACAAGTAAAATAATTTATAAATGATACAAATATAAGTAAATATTACAGTGTAAACGTAGTGATTAGAACCAAGTAAGAGACCTGCTAACTTTAGTTCTGGCCTAGGATGCGGGCATTGCAACACAAAATTAATTATCTGTTCAAAACTACGTGATGATCAGTTTTCATATTGGACAGTGTTGAGTAAAAAAGGATCGTTACCAGAGCTTGCATGGTCTATTCATAATTGCTGTAACATTATAGAGTAGATAAGACTGGAAACCTCTAGGATGACTGGTTACTGTGTTCAGTGCTGTTGCAGAATGATTATGTGTTCATGCAGGTGTCCCAATATCCTGAAAAATCAACAGTACTTAGTGAAGAAAACCTTCCTCATTTGTTTCTCAGTATGGCTTTTTTGAGACAGTCCAAGCTTGGACCACCTGTACATCTTATTTGCTTCGGTGGCATGTAACATCTGTTAGGACACCTCCAGGAAGGTGATTTGTCAGCCCAATGACAACTGCATGGCAATGCAACAGCAAAACCTTGGGCACATTGCAGGGTATCAGTCCTTCCATCCTGCAGGTGCTTCGCCCTGCATGTTCTGAAGTGAGTCGAACCAGAGCCTGAACTCAAGACTGCATTCAGAGTAGGAAAAAGGTGTAACCATGAAATAAGGAGCAGATATAAATTTCAGACAGAGTATCCTGACAATGTAGAAATGTTTGGTTAAAGAGAGATCACCTCTCTGTGAGAAACATCCCTATGGCTTCCAATCGTGTTCCAGATATTCTAAACATGTTTTGTGAAAATAATCCAGCAATAGCAATACTAGGAGGTCAGTCAATTCCCATTTTCATCACCAACCTGCTCCATACCCACGCTGAGCACTCACCATCCTGGCACTACCTACTGTGCTTCATATATTAATATTGCCTCATAGTAGCACTAGGCTATTATTAAGGTGGCTGTCTAATCTTCCAGAAAGGAAAACTGTAAAACCAAGCAGTGAAAGGAGGAGTTGAAAGTCCCAGGCCACATCTAAGAAAGGTTTGAAATTAGAAACTGGATTGGAAGCGTGTGCTTTGAAGCCTTTTAACCACAAGTATCTTGGCTTCTTCCTAGCCTCAGCTTTCTTTCATGAAAGGAATGAAATGCCAATCTACCTCACAGGGTGTTAAGAGTGTGATTTTTCAGTCCTCAGATGCTATATGAGGGAAAAAAGTAAGGCTGAGTAATGAATATAAACAAGTCTAGACTTCTTTGATTAATCTGCATTAGAGTGGAGTGGATTATTTTTAGATTTCCTATCACTCATCTCTAAACAGATCTTTAACAAGTATATAAAATTCACTTTTAACTAATGCATAAATGGCAGCAGACTCCAGGACTTTCACCTTTGCCGAATCAGGCCAGATATTACTGGTGTTCTTTACTACATGGGAGTAACAATTGCAGAAAAAGAAAGAAAAATCACATCTTAGGTTTTTATTCTAAGGTCAATTATTTCCAAATTATGGGGCTAAATGACTTGGACTTGTAGAAGAGAGGATAGCTTCCCATGGCTTAGAAGGTTCGATTATACTAGTAATAAATCCACATTTCCCTTACCTTTTAACATATTTTTTATCCATGAAAATATTACATCAATATAATTATTTATCTCAAACTTAGAAGGAAAAGCTAGTTTTCATTAGGAAATTATTTTTGCTTCTTCATAGTATAATAGTTGGCTTTCTTTAACCTAACCTGAACTTTAGCTAGAGGCTGAGCCCAAAACTGGATCTCCAGCCAGTGTCATGAAAAAAAGTTCTCACAACCAAGTTCTCTTTGCACCACAGACTCTCCTTGACAAACTCTTTCCAGCCCTCATTGACCTGGAGCTCTCAGCTCACCTTAGTCTGAGCTTTGGACCTGGCTCCAAGCCAGTGGCCACACCAAGACATTCTCGTCAATGAGTTCTCTCTGTACTTAATCCTTCCCTCTGCCATCTCCTTTCTAGTCCCCCTAACACTGCTGGTTTAGGGTCTTTCTTTTTATTAGCCCTAACCCTGACTCTAACAATACACCAAACTAGAAATTTTTTGCAAAAGCATTCTCCTTGCAGCCTATGTTTTTCTTTGGCAGTGACTTTGAAGACAATCCAGCTAGAGCTGTCTTTCTCTCAAATCTAGCAGTAATGTTAACTCTAACCCTAATCCTACCTGTAAGCTGAGCCTTACACAAAGCTTCCCAGATAGTGCCCACCCAAAAAATTTCTCACAGAAGAGTTCTCTCTGCATACTACCCTTTATTTTGGCAATCCCTTTCCAATCCCATGCCAACTGGATTTCTCAGTTCTCTCTTTTCCTCACCCTAACTCTTACCCCACCACTATCCCAAAGTGGATGCTGGGCATAGACTGGTTCCTCAAACATGTGTCCCAGTGACTTTTTTTTTTCCACACAAGTTCTTTTGGAAACTTCTTTCTCTTTAAAGCCCCTTTTCAGGCCATCTTTCCAACTGCAGCTACAAGCACTCTCTTTCTTTCATCCTTAAATCTAGTAATAAATATAAAAGTAACATGAACCTTTCATGGGGTCATGTGGTTGTTGTCCACATTGAAAAAGTCTCCCAGCCAAGTCTCTTTACAGCCTATACTTTCTCTTGGTAGGCCCTTTGCCAACCCCCTCCAAGTGGAGATCTAGGCTCTTTTTTTCTGTCAGCCTTAAAGTAAATCTAACCTTGACCTGAGCTTCAGAGAAGCCTAAGAAACTACTGCTGAGACCTAAAAGGTCTCACAGGAAAGTTGTCCTGTTGTCCTATTGCTTTACTTTGGTAGCCAACTTTTCATTCCCACTCCAATGAAAGCTCATGGGTCCATCTTTCTCTGAATGATAAATTTAAGCCCCAAACCGAACAGTTGGGGCTAACAACCTAACAGCCAGGCCCCTCCAGGCAGTATTGACACCACAAAATTGTTGTACCCACATTCCCTTTGCTTCCCACCCTTTGCTTTGATATCTCCTTTCTAGCTGCAGTCTTGTGACCTCTCTTTTCCTCACCCCCAAACCTTGCCCTAACCCTACCTCAAACAGCAGCAACTGTACAGAAAGCCAGCACAATTCTGATGTTCTTTTTCAGCTTTCAGCCCATGCTTTTATCCTTTTTGACTACTTATCTTCGACTTTGGAAGATGGGGGGTGGGGGGAGAAAGTGGGAGGGATCATGAGAAAAGGTTCGAGGGTTAATGTTCATAAGACTGCACAAGCTGTGATTTCTTTCAAGTGCAGGCTGTGCTATATATACTTCTATTCTAAGAGCACAAGAACTGCTGGGATTTTCATAAGCACATAAGACATTTGTAAACATAGAGAGATTAGGCTTGGGTAAATCTGTACCTTTGAAAACTGTCCCAATCTTACAGCACTTTGAATCATTATCATATTAACAATTCACATCATTCTAATAAATGGAGTAATTCATGGTTTTCTGAATGTCCTTTCTGATTCCCATTAAAGTCAATGTCAGTTTCACCTTTGAATTCAATGAGAATGCCCAGCTATGACAGCTATTAAGTATCTCTCCCACTGTTATAGTAATGAGCAAGGCTACAAGAGAGAGCCTGGTCCTGAAAAAAAATTATGGAGAGATAACATATTAAAAAAAAAAAAAAGTGATATGCTTGCATTTCACAGATGGGGGAAAAAAATCAAAGAGAGATTTATAGTATGTTTACACAGATGGGTGCAGCCAGAATCAGCTGTGGTGCAGAAGCCTTATTGCTGCATTAGTTCATTGTGAGTGAGCTAATTAGGATTTTGACAGTCTTTCTTGGGTGAATCTAGTTGTGGCCTCTTCAAACTTTACTGCCACCAGCTGTCTGTTTTACACTTCTACTAGAGATTACTGCCCCTACATCTGGCTCAGCAGATGTGCTTTGTGCATCAGCTGCTCCATTTCCAGTTCAGCGTCTTTGCTTCAGCCTCATCGAAGGTAGGCATATGGAAATGTGGATATGGAAATGTGAGCTGGAGTGACCAAGACATAGGTATGCATCTGTGCCTCTCCAGCTTACCGCTGAAGCGGTGACTTCTGCTGAAGGAGTTAGGCAGACACAGTAATATCCTGAGACTCCTGAAGCAAAGGATGTCTGTCAGCATGGGGACTTTTGGGCATATGGGTCCCAGATGGGAGATGACTCATGTCCACAGGCTCAGAGCACAGGCAGAGGAGCTCCTGTTTGCCTGCTTCCATCCTCTTGAGCACACACAGATGTATTGTCCAAGGCGACACAGGAAGCCATGGCAGAAACCCAGTTTTAACCATCCCATTTTCCAGAAGACCTTGAGCTCCTGAAAAAAAGACCACACTGAAGAGATGGATTTACAGGAGGAGAACAGTGTGTCTAAGATCCCCCTCCGTCCTCCATTGGTATACATGTGTTCAGTGGTTTCTGTATCCATATGGCAGTGAAGCCAATCAGACTGTAGTTGCACACAGCCTTGTATTTTCCCCATCCTTTATATTCCTAACCATTTTTCTCCTATGATTGAATTCTGAATGGTGGGAAGAACAACAATCTCAATGGAGAGTTCAATTTCCCCAGGAACAAGTTTTCTCTGGAAGTTATTTACATGTTTGCAGGGCCCAAAGTAGCATTGAGTCCTCTGGGCAAGTTTTGTGAGTTTCCATTTGTTGTCTCTTAAACTGAAATAGTGCAATTTTGAGGTTTTATAATTATACTTTATAAATGGCCACAGCTTTGGTCAGAGGTGCCTTCCTCTCATTTGGAGTGAACGCATATTTTCTCTCCTTTGCTTACAATCCCCTAAAGACTTGCTTCACCTCACACACTCTGCTTCTCTCCCAACTTCTGTACTTTCCAGTTAGCCACAGGCTCATCTTTGGCTCACTCATATTTCCTGCAAAGGAATCAGGAATATCTCTCACTCCAGTGGTCCAAATAATAAGCAAATTCTCCTGCAAGTAACTTGGTTTTTCAAATCTGAAATCACCCTATTTTAGCCTGGAGTTTGCACAAAGGCCTTCTTTCTTCATCTGCTTTAGACCTTCACATTGCAGCACTCAGAGGTGGCTCCAAGCTGCAATAATCTGAATCCACGGTGGGTCTCCTCAAATCACATAAAATGTCTGAGTCTGCTGTTTTGGTCCATCTGCCATGGAAAGCATTTTTTTGGACAACACACCATCTGGAACTTTTTACATTCATATTCATTTTTCACTTGAACCACAAGCTCCCTGTTTGATCTCAGGGAATTCACATGATACTTCTGTGACTCACCTTATCATTCTGCTTATCTATTTATAGCATAAACCCATGGGATAAGAACCATCCCTTCCTATGTGTATATAACATTTGGCGTTACACTGTATCTGCAACAACACTGACCTGCCTTCTTCTAAAGCTAGTCTCATGCAGATAAGGACACAAGAAGAATACATTTACTACCTTCTTTTTTAACTACTTTTGTACCTCAGCTCCTATTTCGTCCATCCCTTCCCATAACATTATCCTTCAATTTCTTCCTGCAAGACAGTAATGTGCCTGAGTCTGTAATGCATTATCTTCTCATAAAGGGTTATGTAATATTTTATATGCAGGATGCTGTATGAAAATAAATTGCATTACTGTACTGTATTAGGAAACTTTATCATAGACAGAAGGCATATTGCATCCTGTTTTTCTTGAAGGATGAAACAGTGACACTGTATTAGGGATGGATGTACACATCAGATGCTTGAGGGAGGGAGCCCTGGGATATTTGTCATTTAAGTTGCTAAATTCTAACATTACTTAATAATTAATTCACAAATAGTCTGGATACAGTGGGGTTTCTGTCTGGGTTGTTGTTTTTTTCCTCTAAGGCCTGAGTTGTGTTGCCAGGAGGTGCCGCACCAAACACAATAGGGTATAGTTTTACTGCAAGGTAAAATACATAATGTTGATGATCATGTCTTGATTCTACATAGCTTACCTCACAGTAATCCTTACATATCTTCTATTCAGTGGATTATTTTACCGCCAATTAGTCCTGTTATATTAATTGCCTATAGGTGGTAACCCCATACTTTTTAAACAAAGATGACAAATCTTGATACTTGACTCAGATTCTTCTAAGATAGGGTAGCTTGCACCAGTCAGTTTTATGACTCTCTGATAGAAACTAGCCAAACGCCCCAACAAAACACCTATACACAGGTAGAGCATGAGAGACTTGGTCCAACAAAAAATGACGAGACCATTTTCTGAATTTGATTGTATGAAATATTGTACTATTGAAAAACCAAAATCGGTAAGAGTCAGTGTTATTTAAGAGTTCCTACAGTCAAGGTAAGGCCTAAAAGCCATATGTCTCCCTGCCTTTGTGGCCATGTTAAGAAAGCATTGACAGTCTTCAAATGTTTCTCTTTCATACACGACAAACGGCCATTCATAAATGAATCTTAGCAGGCTGTGCTAGCTTTATTGAAAATTCGGATCTCCTATAACTGTATCAGCCTCTTACTATAACTCAGCTGGTTCATAAATATTTCCTCTTCCCCCACTGTTTGCTCCCGTGAATGCCAAAATGACTGAATAGACTCTGGGTGAAGTGAGTACTGGAGTTTTGACTGGGTAAATCTAGATCAGAAAATTCACTAGTGTAAACCCACTCTGCCTGGGTCAGTGAAGCTTCACCTCTTCACCCTGGGTGATCACCCCTAAGTGTATCTTTTCCTCAGACTATACCTGCTTTGTGAAATTAATGAATTTCTAGATCGAATGCTCTGTATTTGTTAAACAATTATGATTTCTGATTATTGACTTGGTGCATGTTTTAACAGTGATGTGGTCTAGATGCAGCTAGCGGTTTCCTCCAGGATCCGAAATCCTTACAGTTCATTGGCTGTTGGGCTGATGTTTGTTAATCTCCTAAGAATATAGGGAGACTTCAGGTAATTTTTTAACTCTTCCACATGTAAGACTAACTGCTGTTTGTTTATGGGCTGGTTCTTTTTTGGGCAAGCGTGGGAACTGACTTCTTTCTGCAGGTGCAAAATAAGCACAAACAACATGCAAACAGATGGTCCAACATCCTTTTCCCCATCTTTGTTAAAGCTAGGCATTTTCAAACAGCCATTCTTCCAAAACAAGTTAGGGAAATGTTTTCTGTCTTGAAAACAAGCCACATACTCAACACATACATCTAAAGCACTAGTAAATTCAAATAACAAAAGTAAAAATCCAAATTCATTGATCTCTTGAAACTGTATTTCTGGAGGCACTAGGTGAAATCCTTTGTCAGTGAAAGTCCACTCCTAATATGGCAGATCTTATTTGTTCTTGACTACAAATTCATAAAATTTTTCAATTTTTATCTATCCCCCTATCTGTCTACCCATCCCCTATATGTGTATAGGTATGCATACACATACACATTTTATTTTTTTTGTTTTCTTTTGTTTTTATACTTTTATATTTTAGTGGTAATAAAGGATACTTGATTCTGGAATTCCAGGTGACTGAAACAACTGGTTCTAGTCTG
This sequence comes from Eurystomus gularis, assembly GCA_013400335.1. NCBI lineage: Eukaryota > Metazoa > Chordata > Aves > Coraciiformes > Coraciidae > Eurystomus > Eurystomus gularis. The sequence goes on along the minus strand of VZZY01025963.1, from coordinate 100,205 downwards.
AATGCTTTCCTAATCTTTTCACCTTTCTTTTCCATTCCTTCCGTTCAGCCGTCAGTATCCAGCTATAGTATTTACAAATTATTTGGTTCTGTTTTCACTAAATTTGGTAAACTCAGGACAAACCTCTAGAACAACATTTCCCTTTTCTTTTTCTTTGTTTGTTTGCACTCCATGTCCAGCCGTGAGCTGGGGTCAGGGCATCAGCAACAGCTGGAGTTGTGTTGAGCTAGTGGCATGATGAGGGCACAGTTATGTTCACTGGGGAGCATTAGGAATCACCATTTCAGAAACAATGCCTCCTGGAAAGGTGGATCCAGCTGCTCTCTCTCAATTTAGAAAACACCTTCTGGCTTTTTAATCCCAACACTTTCCTGCTAGATCTGAAGTGGACATGACAGTTTCCTGGGATTACAGAGTGTTTCTTCAATGTTAGTAAGCTTCTTACACTAGCCCTCTGGTGACGTCAACAGTACTTTCTGTCCCTAACCTTGGAGAAACTTTATAGCACATAGGATTGGATAACTGAGTCTCTCACACATGCTGAAGTCATGCAGTGTGTATTGATGAATGGAATCAAACCTTGTGCCCAGAGAAGAAAATATTTCATGTTTGAATGAGCATTAGTAGATGAGACAGGAATATTTTCTTTGAACCTTTTTGTTCATCATCAGACTTAGGGTTCCTCAATTTCCTTAACATGAATCAGAGGTTGTTTATTTTCAAAATATATACATATATTCATTTATTAATTTAAGTTTATATGGAAAATTTCATGCTATAATTCTTCACTGCTGCAAGAACATAAGTCACTAATGATGGTATTGCCCTTGCTTCCTTTCTGCTGTAAATTGCAAATTGGGAGGCTTCTTACCAGAAGCAGTAGCTTAGTAAGAAAACAATGGATTATTCAAAAGAGTATTTCTGTTAGGAAACTTTGATTTCGGAAACTCCTCCATGATTCTGCACTGTAAAAATATTGCATACTATTTGACAATTTGAAAAGATTGTCCTTCTGTAAAAATAATAAAATATCAATAGACCTATTTTGTCACACCATTTTTTAAAGATTGACTTTTGCTTTTGTTGTCAGAGTAGGTATGTCTCTGCTTGAGTCAAAAATAGTTGGTGAACCAAGTGTGTGACATTTGTGCTGCTTAATGAAAACGTTATGTAATGAGAAATTTATTATCACCTTTGTCCCTCATTTCATTCAGAGGAAGGAAAACCATTCTGAAGGGATTTTGAAGCTAGGGCAATGAAGTAGTTCTGCAGTGGTATATAGGTATGTCTGTACTGAAAACAGCTCTAAGTAGGATATTTTCCCAAGTATCAAAAATTGCCAATGAATGACTGAGAAAAAGTCTTACAACCCTTCAAAGATGGAGACTGTAGTTTTGCAGCCATTTTATGATTAAATAACTGTGAACTGCTCTGTAAAGGGGAGTTCCTGCCCCCCTCTCTTCTCCTGGCCATTAATCATGACTGTGCAGCAGGTATAGATCCAGCTGAAAAGCAGTCTGTTCTTTTGATATTTCATTTGGAATGAGGTTTTTTAGATTTGCTTAAATCTCTTGTAAAAACCCAGTTCCTCATGTGAACAGCTGACATTGAGCACACTTCCTAGGAATAAGAGTTTTCAGGAGTTCCTCTGCAACCGTGCATGGAAGGGGCAGGCTTGCCCTGATGTGAAAGACAAATAGAAGCTTGCCATCAGAGAAGGGGATGAGAGCTGCTGTGGTCCTGCCCTGAGAGCTTGTAGATACATACATATATGTGTGCATATATATACGTATACATATACATACACATATGTAAATAGATACATATGCACCCCCTTCCTTCTGATGGCATTACTGAGCTTCTGCTGTCCTGACAGTGACTGAGTAGCAGTGACAAGGGCATCTCTAGCAACCAGAAAAAAAGTGGAAGGGGGTTGTTTCTTAATCTCCACAGATTTTCTTGCCCCTAAAATGGGAAGACCACAAAGGAATTGCCCCAGTTGCCTTTTCTTACTTCTTTCTTACTCTGAAAAAAAAAGTTACACTCTTGATCTGAATTTTTTTGTTTCATTCTTGGCAATTTTATTCCATTATTATGTCAGCACTCAGGTTCTGTACTTTGTTACAGCTGTAAAAACCAAAGATAACTCCAAATTTTCCTGTATAACTGTTTAGTCAGAATTGGCCTCATGATACCTGACATGAACTGTCTAATTCCTATCTTGCCTCCTAGATCAGATATCATGCAAATTTCATAGCGAATCATACTGTAGTTAAACCTGTAAAATACATTTCTGTGATAAATAGATCAGTTAAAAGAAGGGTGTGTACAGGAAGCGAAAACATCCCCCTCATGTCCTGCTTGCACCCACTCTGAAATGTGCATCACTGACAGGCAAAAGAACATTTTTTATCAATTGAAAAAAAGGAAAAAAATCTTCAGGCTGGCAGAAAAGGAATCTGGGTTCATGTGAGGTAGGTTAAAGCAGTGTGGGACAAGCCTTTATTGAATTCAAGCTAGGACCCCTGGGATACATGTGCTGTGAAGCATACAACGAGCAAAGCTTTGCCTGGAGAATCTATGGGCAGTCTTTGCAGGTGTTGTGATGGGAGATTCTCACTACAGCCTAGTTTTGACTTCAGAAATTAAAATTTAGATTTTTCATGTTCATAATTCTGATTAAGATGGTGACTGCATAATATGTGGCCTGGCTTTCAAGGGAATATGTGGATTCCATTCTATCTGTCAAGGTTTCTGTGTAATCTAAGCACGAAGCCTATTTAGTAATTCTGCTTCTGACATGCTTTGTGGCTTTGGGAACTTCACTTGGCTTTATCTTCCTCATAAAGGAGCTTATTCATCTGTAAAATGAGGATAATAATATTTCCCTACCTAAAGAGTGTTGGGAGGCTTATTTTGCTAATGTTTGTGAAGTGTTTTGAGATCCTTATATTGAAAGCTCTATAAAAATGCAAAGTATTACTTAATCCCCTGGGCCTGCTATTATTTAAATATGTCAGTTATTGTTTTGCACTATTTATCTTTTTCCTTTATGTTATTTTTAATACAATACTATTATTGCTGTTTTGCTACTATATGAATGTGACAGAGGAATTAATCTTCCTCTACTGAATATTATTTACACGTAGCAACACAAGGTTGGCAAATAGGATTTACCTGGCAACTGAATGGTAACATGATTGCAATCAATCACAAAGCAATAGCATCTGATAATGCAATATTAACAAATCTTATCGCTGCATATCTTATGTCCAGATTGGCTATGCAAGTCCTGGTGGCATGCTTACAGCCTTTAATGCAATGGAAAGTTATTAGGAAACATACAAATGTTCTGTACATGTAAATGTGATTTGCTAAAAGCCTCAACCAATGCAGAATAAAAGTTCTTCCTTTTAAACTCTAATTGGAAGTTAACCTTTAGCTCAGAAATCCCAGTAAAGGAAATGGCTTTTCTAATCTTATTTGCTCTTTATGATTTTACAACATTATGTTGTTATTTCTGATTTTTTTTTTGAATGTAGTTGACATTAAGAATACCAACATGATACACAAGATGAGTGACAATTTAAACATGTAGGAATTGTCCTAAAAGGCAGACAAATGGTTTGCTTAGTCCAATATTCTGTTACTAACCCTAGACTACCAGACTATCTTTTCAAAGGTATATATCACTAATGTTTTCTGTAATTTGTAGCATCAGAAAGGATCATTATGATCATTGTAAGACTGTACAAAGAGCTGTTGCAAATGTGCGATAATAACAAAACACCTAATCTTTGCTAGGAGCTGAGGTAAAAAAAATAATTACTTCTAATATTCTGGTTTTTAGCCTATGATTATAACTGAATATCAATGTATTAATGGCAGAAAGGAGAACGTGTTAAACAGTGCTGTCTTTTCCACTACCTTGAATATTACTCTATGGTTCCTTTTACATGGCAGTGTTGATGTCTTGCTGCTCTTTGTTCTATCAGCTTGTTCCACCATTTTTTTGTTGATACTACAATCTCTGAAAGTGCCTCATCATTACTATCTGAAAAAGTAGGCCTGTTACATGCAGGCATCCTTTGGAGTAAAAAGAAACCAGTGCCAAGAATCCACTTAGGTTCTTTCTTATATATATATTTTTTTCCTCCTTAATTGCTCCTTAACTCCCTCACAGTTCCATAGTTTGTCCTTAAAATATAGATAGATAGATAGATATAGATTATATCTTCTGATTTGTTCTCTAAGTCCTTTTGCTCTTTAAAGTATCTCATACATTTTACTCCCTTTATCTCCAGGGAGATCACTGGGACTACATTTCCATTCTTTGAATTGAATTCCATTCTCTGTTAATTTTTGGGTTCAGAAATCTTCTTGCTCTCTATCCAATGTAGAATTGTTTCTTTTCTCATTTGGTGGTTTCATAGAATAGAGTCATAGAAACTATTGGGTTGGAAGGGACCTCTAAAGGTCATCTAGTCCAACCCCCCTACAATAAGCAGGGACATGTCTAACTAGGTCAGGTTGCTCAGAGCCCCATCAAGCCTGACCTTGAATGTCTCCAGGGATGGGGCCTCCACCACCTCTCTGGGCAACTTCTTCCAGTGATCAACCACCTTCATATTAAAGAACTTTTTCCTAATGTCCAACCTAAATCTACCCTTTTCTAATTCAGGATTACTGTATTTTGTTCTGTGTTGAGTCCACTTCTGCTGTCCGTTATGTTGATGGATTTCTTCTGCACTTAAGTGGTGGAATTCCGCAATAACTTAGAGAGACATAAAGACTTAAATCAGAAAAACATTCAAACTTATATTTAAAGCCCATTGACTTAATGCATGTCAGTGATTTGCTGAATTAGTCCTAAGTGCAAGCAATAAGTGAGTCCTAAATGGGAACAATAACATTTATGTGATAGCACTTTCTCAGAGATGGAGGAATTGACTTGTGGAGTATTGCCTAATGGCCTTTCCGTTCATTCTCTCTGGATTCCTTTGCTTTATGTTTCTGTATACTCTGTCTTTAGGCACTGGTTGTAATTAGTACAACTATGAAGCAACCATCCAGTGTCAGATCAGGTATTGGGCTCTAAGCCACTATTAGGTCCGTGATGGCAAGTTCGACATTCCTATATTCAGTGGATTATTACCAATGTCTAATTGTAAGAAAAGAATAACATGTACATGTAAAAAATTTTAAAGAAAATATAAAAATAATACAAAACACCAGCAATAAGTTTATCTAAAATTGTATAGATGCTGTGGGAAACCAACCCACAATCGAGAAAATTTTATTAGGATATATTTAGTAATAAACTTATTAAATACTCATTTGATTTCCATATTCGCCTGCGAGCTTGGTGGGGAGATATCCCGATTTACCCTCAACCCTTCTCCCTTTGGGAGGTGGTCGGACCTCTGCGCGCCCGACCGCGACAGATGCTGTTATCCAGTAATGTTTTTTTCCTCTCAAATCTTTTAATACTTTTTTCCTTTACAATTTATTGATATTTAGACTTTTCCACCTAATTTATCTAATAATTCTACAAATAATTCTTAACTTGCTGCTCACAATAATACAACTGACAGATGTGGGGCAGTAAAGCCTGTGCTTGGTATGGATGTTTTCAAGATAATTCTTAAGATTCCTCATGGTGAAGGAGAGTGAGATCCCAGCCTCTTTGTGAAGGAAGCAATGGCAGTTTTTCTTCAGTGCCAATCTGTCCCTTGTTTTGTGATCCTGATTTTGCCACAGGCTTGTTGAGCAATCTAGTTTGTCCTGTTGGTCTTTTTCTTCCTTGTTTTCCCCTCTTCATCTTTTACACTGTACTTCTATAAGTGGTTCCTGTAACTCTTTCCCCATGGTGGAGCTGTTCCTACCTTAATTTGCTGTAAGCAAGGTCAGCATTTAGACAAGCATGTTAAGCCAGCTACACATAACATAGAACTCATTTACCCTTACGCAAATGAGAGTTTTGGTTTTTTTATATTTTCTCAGTGAAATTACGCCAGTTTACAAAAACTGAAGATTTGATACTTACCATTCCAAGCACAAATTGTTATGTGTTATATATAGGAGGACAAGGAGACAACATGACTGCCTGATCATGAAGATTCTCAGTGATGCTGTTATGAAGCATAGATAGACCTGTTAATTATTAAGATAATTATACACAGAATAGCCAAGGTACCTGCAGTCAATACCACGAATTATATTAATTCCCCCTGTCTTTTAACAAACCCAACACCTGAGAACAGCTAATAACACTGACAGCACAGACCTGGTAAAAGACATTGATTGCGTGAATAATGACAAATAAAACAGAACTGTTTGACGGGGGTAAAATTTGAACTGTCAGTATTGTCTTGCTAGGACTGTACTGAATGCCATCTATCCTTAGGATCCTGTGTAGAGTGAGCTTAGAGGTCATCTCCTTCCTGCAGGACCTTCCTGTGTTTCCTTCTAAGGACCCACAGTCATGTTCTTGAAAATTAATGGATGGATCTCTGTAAAACAAGCATTTTGAGAAAACTGAATTTAAAGGACAGGAAAGATGATATGCCATTTATGGTGAAGGATAAGGCTTTCTGAAACTCTAACCTGATAGGTGACCCCATCTTTATTTTGCCACTGACTGTCTGTTTGATTTTAGGGAAATTTAATTTCTCTCCAGTTTCTGCATCCATAACATGGGAGATATACTATTATGTGGAAGCTGGCAAATTGCCCTTACTAAAAATGCTGATAAAATCCTAATCCTCACCAAGAACCACAAGGCAAGGGGAAGAAGAGCTTGAATAACGAATCTCAGTAATATGATGACAAGACTTTGCTGGAGGTTTCACTGCTTTCTGTTTGTACAGTGTGAATATGAATAGGAATCCCAGATCATCCCTGAAATTTCCGTAACAACACCACCTGCCAGCCCATCCCTCCTCAGGTAGTGCAATCCTACTGCTAATTAAATGACACAGTCATTGTGTTACAATCATGACTGTTGGAAGTCACCTGGGAATCATGCATTATCATTGGAGTACTCCTCTGATCGAAGACCATCCTTGGAATTTATTCACTAGTGCTGAGAGTTCTCTGAGGTGCTCAACTAGTATTTCTGCAAGAAAAACTAAGGAATATTTCCATCCTTGGGTGGAAGTTTACAGTAATCTATTTTCCACATGTTGGGTTTTTATTTTATAAAATTTACAAAAAAAAAACCTATTCATTTTAAACTGAAGCCAGTATCACCCAAGGTTTTTTCTTAATTTGCAAAATCAAATTTATTCTGAAGATTTAAACATCTAATATTGTTTATGAGCATTTCCACTTAGGGAGACAAAATTTAAGATGATGCCTGCAGCTTGACATCAGAATCAACCTCAGTGTAGTATTCAATAAACATAGATTTTTTTTTCATAAACTGTTTCAAATAAAACATCATGAAAAGAAAATCAAAGATCACCAATGCATGACAGTATGATGTAATATGCCTTGGAAAAGGTCAAATGAAGGATACTTTAATACATTTTATTAAGTTGTTTTACTTTAGATCTCTCTTTCTAATTGAAACATTACTACGTAGAAAGAACAATTGTGTTTGCCCAGCATGAAGGAACAGCTTCTATACTGAATCTCTTTTGTATAGCTGATAATACGTTTCACATTGTGTTTCGTTGACTGGGCTGTATGTTTTTTACAATAATCACAAGCAAAAGAAGCAGAATTAAGGAAGCTAACCGAGTGCTTACACTTGCACAACCCTTTTCCCTTATGTGATATTCACAGACCAGACACAGAGACACCAAGCAAGAGTTTCCAAACAGTGAGATTGATTTGGAAAAGTCAGAATTCAGAATCCACTGGAATTAGTAGATCTGGTAGGGATCACCTATCAAGTAGCTACTGACTTCAGCTGAAATACCCTGATTCTGCTCCCATAAGAGGTATCAGAAATAGGAGATGGAGCAATTGGAAAAGCAGCTTGCAGCAGAGTAGAATACAAATCCTTCCCTTCCACTAGCACTGATCCAACTGCTGTGACAGACTGGCATGTCTCTATATTAAATTAACATTTTGCACTGAATTCAGCTAAGGCAGCTGCTCTATGCAGGGAAGATTCTTGAAGCCTTATTGAAGGTCAACATTGAGAAAGCGTGAAAGGAGCTTTTCACCGCCTCTTACTTGATGGCCCACCCCTGTAGAAAAATATTCTTTCTATACAGATGCTAACAGAGATCTGCAGAAAGTTCTGATCTGGACTGAAGTCACTGTCCATATGAGTACAAACAGAGAGGACAAAAGTGTCGTAAGAGCAGGGTGCTGTGCTGAAGTGGGAGACACTGATACATAAGGACAACTTGCTGGAGGATCCACCTGGCCTGAGAAGTGAGGTCTTCCTGGTGTCGTAGCAAGGGTAAGATAAGACATTAGGAACTTTTCTTTTCAAAAATATCTAAGTCTTGTTTGTTTGGAGACTGCAGGCAGTCAAACCAATTTAGAAATGTCTGTGTTAACTTCCTTTCCATGCTTGTCTGTCACCTTGTGACCAAAAAGGCCAAGAACCTGCAGTTGCAGAAGAATGCTTGGGAGTTTGGAAAGTGTCCAGCTACAAAATAGGGAATTTCTAGTATGTCTGTGGGATTGTGCCCCGCGTTTCAAAGAAGGAAAGAAGAATGTTCCAAAGCAAAGTAGAATGTCAGGCTGAGTGAGGAGGCTAAGCGCACATGTTACATCTGTAACAGAAAGCCTATAAACATCAATGTGGTCCAGATTCCCCAGCTTTGGAAAGAATGGTTAAAAATGTCATTGTTTTGATATGCAGAACATTTGTTGTTAAAATACCTTATTGTTTTGCATTAACTGATCCCATCTTCATTATTGGTTCCAAGAAAGCAAGTGCAATTTTCTTCTCTGACCCTTTGGGATATTTGAATAAATTATCAAGAAAAAGGTGTTAACAGCTAACTGTAACAGCAAAGTGAGACTGTACAGAATTACTCAGAAGAGATAAAACCAAGTTACTTTTGTTGTTAATTTAATTCTCACAGCAGCACTCCCACCAGCCTAATCATAGTTCAGGATATTGAGAATTCTCTCTCTTCATCACCCATTCTTTCTCTGACCTGGCTTTTGGATAACATTTTTCTAATGTGCACACAATGTATAATGATGTATGACCATAAATCCTGAACTGAAGTTATATTTAACCTCCTAAATTACCTAGTGATTGGAAGATGTTTTCTCTTCAACCATTTTTCCAGGGTTGACAGTATATCTCACTTTTGCCTTTGCTGCAAAGGCTGCAGCAAAGTATCTGTACTCAAATAGCAAACAAAAAAAAAGAAATCCACTTCTAGGGAAGTCCTTCTGTTACAAGTCACCACTCTTAACATGGAGAAAGACTACACTTAGTGTCTAACTGAACTTAATTTAGGTACCTTCAGGCTCCTTCACAAAACCTAACCTTTGAAACATTAAAAAAAAAAAAATTGGAGCAAGTGATCTGCCTTCTTTGCTGCATCTACTGGTTCTCATAAGGTACTTTGCAATACAAGAATATTTTATCACTCATGGTTAAGCATCACATATTTGGTCATCTCAATCACAATATTACTCAATACAGTAAACTACTATCCATCTACTATCCAGCGGTGTTCTCCAGGGCTCAGTTTTGGGGCCAGTCTTGTTTGATATCTTTATCAATGATCTGGATGAGGGGATCAAATGCACCCTCAGAAAGTTCCAGGTGACACCAAATTGAGTGAGAGTGTTGATCTGCTCAAGGATAGGAAGGTTCTGCAGAGGGATCTGGATAGGCTGGATAGATGGGCCAGGGTTAATTGTATGAGGTTTAACAAAGCCAAGTGCTGGGTTCTGCACTTGGGTCACAACAACCCCATGCAACAATACAGGCTTGGGGAAGAGTGGCTGGAAAGCTGCCTGGCAGAAAAAGATCTGAGGGTGCTGGTGGACAGACAGCTGAACTTGAGCCAGCAGTGTGCCCAGGTGGCCAAGAAGGCCAACAGCATCCTGGCCTGTATCAGAAATGGTGTGACCAGCAGGAGTAGGGAAGTCATTTTGCCCCAGTACTCAACACTGGTGAGGCTGCACTTGAGTACTGTGTTCAGCTTTGGGTGCCACAGTATAAGAGAGACATTGAGGTGCTGGAGTTGCCCAGAGAAGGGCAACAAAGCTAGTGAAAGGTCTGGAGAACATGTGTTTTGAAGGGTGGCTGAGGGAACAGGGACCATTTAGTCTGGAGAAGAGAAGGAAGAGGGGAGACCTTATTGCTCTCTACAACTACCTGAAAGGAGGTTGTAGAGAGGTGGGTATTGGTTTCTTCTCCCAAGTAACTAGTGATAGGATGAGAGGACATGGTTTCAAGTTGCACCAGGGGAGGTTTAGATTGGATGTTAGCAAAACTTTCTTAACTGAAAGAGTGGTCAAGCATTGGATCAGGCTGCCCAGGGAAGTGGTGGAGTCACCAGACCTGGAGGTGTTCAAAAAATGTGTAGATGTGGCACTTCAGGACATGGTTTAGTGGTCATGGTAGCGTTGGGTTAATGGTTGGACTTGATGATCTTAGAGGTCTTTTCCAGACTTTATGTTTCTATGACTCTCTGATCTTTTATGTGTGTTTGAGTACTTTATGACAACTTTCAGCATAGTATCCCTAGGTTGCTTATCCACATAACAGATTACCAGTGCAGTGGGTGCAGGAACACCCAGGGTAGGTCAGCATCAGCATGCACTGGTGTAGCTATGTTTGAGCAGGAGTGTGCAAAGTGGAATGAACACCTCAACTCCAGGTTAATTCAGGAATCCCTACACTTCTCAGTCAACACCATCACGGATCTTCTGTGTCTCCAGCCTCTTATTATACAGTTGTTGCACATGGCTTCAACTGTCTACATTTTCTCTTTCTTTGGTTTGTCCTACCTCTTTGTTGTCTTTGTTAATTGAGCTGTGGCGGCACACTTATTTTGCAAATGGCGAACTGAAGGCCAGAGAAGTGAAACAAATTGGCCAGGGACACACAGGAATTTTATAGCTAAGTCATGGAGACACTAAAGTACATTAATTAAGTAACCTGCTATTTACATGGTGATGACTGCACTGAAACAAGTGGAATGCAGCGAGTGGATATCTGAACCAGTTAAGTTATTAACGCAATGTGTTCTCACTGGGTCATTCTCCAGTTTGACTTCAGTATGTTGGTCCTGTGTGGTGCCCAAGCTGATACACCTTGGTCTCAATAGGCTCATTAGATGGAACTACAGCCACGTGAAGGAGCTATGCTGTAATTGTAGCCTAGCTGCCTGACGAGGAACAGTGTTCCCAACTGCACTCGCCCACAGCTCCTGTTTCAGTGTTCACATGGACAGTAGAGCTTGAAATTCTCTGTGTCCGCCATTAGGAAGATATTCTTTGTGTCCTACGTTTCTTGGCTGTGAATTTTGGATTCAAAAGACACTGAGAGGCATACATGAGGCTCTGTTTACCTTATTCACTTCACTCTCTATGTGGCTGCTTTCCATCAGGATTATCTCCTTTTAAGTACACTAATACAGAAGAGCAAGCACGTTGCTTTCTGTATTCGGGAATCTGAATAAGGAAATATTTATGGCCTTATTTATAATTGCAGACCTACTGTAATTACAGTTGTATATTAACATTATATTTTCCAAGGAGCATTAATAGAAATAAAGGCAATAAAAGTATTAACTGTCTTAATGTTGAAGCTATGGGATTATTTTTATGTACTGTTTCTTAGAAACCAGAAGTCATACACAGTCACCTGACTGCATATAACTCCTGTGGTCTGGCATTTTTTTGGCAACTAATCACAATTTAACTCCAAACAGCCTGAGACCAGTGTCTAGTGGAAAGAAGAGTACCTATTTTGTCATAGCAGTACTTGTAGAGTCAGCTGAGGTAGCCATGATTTTGGGGGCTCTTGCAGAGGAAATGCCTTCAAATCCAGCTCAGAACTTCACATCCCCCTCCCTACTCTCAGCTGAGAACAAGTCCACAGATACCAGCAAATCCAGCCTGACATAGCCACAATGTCCCAGTTCAAACCTGTGCTGCCAGTCCTCACTGAGGGCCCTTGCACCAAACTGCAGCCTGAGATGAATGGAAGTGGGCTCCAGCAGCAGAAAGACCAGCTATCCAGCCATTGCTGGTGGAAAATAGCAAAACACTTGTCTCATCAGGGAAACTGATACTTCACAAGCAAATGAGGAGACTTGAGATCAGCTCTCACATTTGCTCTTATTCTTACTACATTCTACAACTCATGCTTGCTAATCACAAAAAATAGTACAAAAGTCTTGAAATAAGTATTATTTTGCTGAACCTCTAATGTGCATTTCCATAAGAGAAGTTGTGCTCCCTCCCTCTGTTGTAGCCCCACTATTCAGTCATGTCTGCATTTCATTATAAATATAGGAAAATAAAGCGAACATTCTGTTTTCTTAGCTCTCCCATTCTAAAGATGTCACACATGCTTATCTCCTCAGACACTGTTTCGGCATTTGCTTTGTGACTGGCTGTTGCTTGAACTGAAGAACAAACTGGGTTCCTTGTGGAGCACCCTCATTTAATCTTTCTCAGAAAGGTTCTGCTGTCCCTTTTTCTGATGTCTCTACCTAAAAGCTCTGCTAAAATTATTGAACAGGAATGAAAAAGAGATGCATCTGAAATATTGACAATATTTTTAAAATTAAAATCTCGTCTTAAATGTTTTTTTCCTGAATTTAATAATCAGAATTGCAGAAAAGTTACCTTTACTTTGCTTGTGGTGCAATGTGGTATGAGGGACTGTTCTACAGATAATTATATACTGGAAAAACTGGAAAAATTATTTATAGTTTAGAAAAAGAGTCATGGATAAAAACAAAGGGAGTCAGAGAACGAAATGACAATGAAATCAACATCCAGGCAAGGATTCAAGTTCCTCTGTTTCACACTGAGTTATGAATCCTGAAAGGTGGCTCAGCTTATATTCAGAGCCAGCTTTAAAATCAGCAGAAATATTGAAGCCATTAAATGGAGAAGATTGGTTAGGCACAATAGAGATACAGACAGGGGGCTAATTTGCTTATGAAGCATGACAGAATTGTGCCATTATTCCTAGTTTACACCACTTTTAAAGAGAGACTATTTATGATATCCAGGTCACTGGATTTGGTTTGAGCCCATCTCCAGGTTGTAGATGATCGTGAGGGAAATTCTTAAAGAGAGGTATTTGCTTAACCACATCTTCACTAGCCCCTGTTAAAAGCAAATACTGCACTGCTCTTGCAACCGGCAGTCAGACTATCCTTTCCTACTTCTTTTCAGTTAGCAATAAAACACCAGATGGTGTCCTTCCAAAAATAATTTCATTATAGTTTCATTCTAGGTTTTCTTAAAGAATTTAGGGACAGAACTTCAGTTAATGCAAATCAACACCGTGCTGCTATGGCATTTTATAGCAAGACCGAGTGTTATTAACTAATGTTTTAAACTTTTTGGAAGGAATACCATATCATTTCTCCCCACATTTAACAAGTTTCATTGCATGTTTTATGCTAGGCACCTTACCCAGAATTCATGGCTGTTGCTCCTTGGTATACAGCAATTCACATGGCATGCCGTTCTCTGTATTGGATTAGACTAATTCACTGTTAAGACTCCTGCAACCATTATCACTTAATGTCTTTGTTTATCACCGTCTGAGACTCTAGGACACCCATTAGCTTCCTCTGGTGACACACAGGACTATTCACACAAGAATATTTTAAAAGCCACTGGCACCTGAATAACCCTGTGATGCTTATGGATCTGCATGTGTTTAGTTTTCCCTAACTTCAACCATCGAATGAGGACAGAAGTCTTCAATCGTACCCTTAACCTAGACAGATAAATAATTCTAAGAGTAAAGCATCTTAAAAGAAGCCTTGAGCATTCTTCAGATAAATCAATTAAGACTCCTTTCAGAATTGTTATTATGCCCTAGCAATTAGTCATTGTTTAGTCAAGCTGTGCATACTTATCTCATTTATATATCATTCCTTCCAGCCTCACAATAACTTTTGTTCTTTTTCTCCAAGCTCCTTTCAGTTTATTGGTGTCTTCCTGGCAATGCTGTGCACAGAAGTGAGCATAAGTTTGCTTGCAGATGGAAAGCTACAGAGTTACAAACACCTACAGAGATACAAACCACGAAATAAGAAGTCTCTGTCACCCTATTCCAAAAGTTAATATTAAAATAGCTAAACACACATTACTGGTAGTCAGTACCAGCTGCACAATATGTAGGTAATAATAGCCCAAGAGGGAAAAGACGATCATTGAATCAGCCTTTAACATTTATCACGTGTCCTCACTTTTATCCAGTTTTTCGTACCACAAATAAAATTGTTCCACCAAATGCTGCTCCCCCATATGCCTTGCCTTCTAGTGTCGGGGAGCATCAATGTGAAAGAGGCTTTTTAGAACTCTTTTTTAGCATTCCCAAAATTAACTAGCTTGTTTTCTGCAAGCAGATGGGAGGTGACCTGGGATTTGGAATTCAGCTGCTTCTCAGGCAAAAAATTCTTTAAAAAATCACCCAAGAAGATATGTAGGAAGGGAACAGGTGCTTTCAGGAAAACAGTAGCACTTATTTATCAAAGATATAAGGAGAAGATGATTTTATTCTTCCCATTTGGCGACAGAGATAAAAAATCAGAGTGGTGTTGAATGCCACAGTGACACCCAAGATGACACATTTGTGAGGCTTCACCCAGGCTTTTTTAGGAAACAAATCCACCTAGCCCAGGATGTTATCCTGTGCTTAATTAACTTATCTATTTGCACATCTTATAAACAAGCATACAGCTTTGTTCTGCTCTCATGATAGAAGTAGTTTCAGGTGCCTTCTTCCTTGACCCCTGTATGGCCACCTATACTTGTGAGGCTCACACTCATGAGTAGTCTCCTAGTAGATGTCCACAAACCCAGGCTCGCAGTTGTAGGAACCTCACACCAAGGTGGAGGTGATGCTGCAAGGGGCAGAGCCTGTGGGTTAGTAATGTGTGGGCTCCATACCATGTAATGGGAGGACTCTGCCAAATTACAACTTTCTACCTTGTTTAATTTCTCTCACCACCGTTAACCTACTGCAAGCCTGGGTGCTACTTACTGGCCTCTTTCTAAGCTTTGATTTACATCTGGAGTATTGTGTCCAGTTCTGGGCCCCTCAGCTCAAGAGAGACAGGGAACTGCTTGAGAGAGTCCAGCGCAGAGCCACCAAGACGATTAAGGGAGTGGAACATCTCCCTTATGAGGAAAGGCTGAAGGAGCTGGGTCTCTTTAGCTTGGGGAAGAGGAGACTGAGGGGTGACCTCATAAATGTCTATAAATATGTCAAGGGCGAGTGCCAGGAGGATGGAGCCAGGCTCTTTTCAGTGACATCCAATGACAGGACAAGGGGCAATGGGTACAAGTTGGAACACAGGAGATTCCATAAAAATATTAGAAAAAACTTTTTCATGGTGAGGGTGACAGAGCACTGGAACAGGCTGCCCAGGGGTGTTGTGGAGTCTCCTTCTTTGGAGACATTCAAAAGCCGCCTGGACGCATTCCTGTGCGATCTATTGTAGGTGATCCTGCTCTGGCAGGGGGGCTGGACTAGATGATCTTTGAGGTCCCTTCCAATCCCTAACGTTCTGTGATTCTGTGAATATAAAATTTTAACCCTGTCTTCATGCTATGTGATTTAAATGCTACATGTTTTTTCTCATCTGAACACCCCAAATGTTGTCTAAACAACAGCAAGAACAGTGCCTTTGTATTTTGAATGTCTGCTTACTCTGCTTTCTGATTTTTTTATCTTGCCTTTTAGGACAAAATTTGATAAAAAATATCTGTGTTAAGAACAGATTTGTTGAGCTTTTGGTCATCTGATGAAGAACAGTCTATTTCCCCATGTTAGGTTTGCCCCGTTGATTTACCCAATTTTCATATATTCTAAAACCCTGGTTTACCCTTTGGAAGTTCAAAGAGGGCTTCTTGCACCACTCATCAAAATGATTAGGCCTCATAAGAAAACATAAATAACAGTAGAACACCATCCCTAAAAATGGCACACCATGATTTTTGTAATGTGTCAGAAAAATGCAGCTTCTCCTGCAGTAGTTGTTAATTCTTCCTGCATATCTAAATCTCAACCACTGCTGAATAAAGGCCTTCCTTTTTTGGGGGGGGGTTTGTTTTTTTTTAATGGGAAACATACTGATTTGTTTGTTTTGTTTTGATGTTGTGGTTTTTTAAGGACTAATTCCACAGAGAGTGTTACAGGCTATATAGGCTCATTGTCTTTTTCTTGCACAGAGGCACATTACGGATCAAAAGCAAGTGAAAATGCTGGGTTTGTTTTAGGTTTAATTTTGCCCTCAGAACAGTGAATACATCTGCTTGTGTCACCAGCCTAGAATATAACATTATATAGTTCTCAAAGGTTATTTATAATTGAATTATAGGATGTTTCATGATTATTTGGAATGGTATTTACAGAGTGCAATACTAAGCTTGGTAGTTCACTTGCAACCAAGAATGTGAAGAAAACACACTGTAATTTATTTTTAAGTACCCTCTAGAAATCATGTCATATTGTACAACATTGTTGAAAAAGGAAGAAATGATAGATTTCTAAATTATTTGCATTATGGTCTTTAATCAAGCTTATATACACACAGGCTGGCACACAGTAACAAAGACTAGGCGGGTTACAATGAACATATTACCAGTTTTTTAGTTTAAGATTTGATCTTGAGTCAGTGCTGGTTTCAAACACCAGAGAACTTCCTTGATGTATATAATAGACAGATTTTGGAGCAGGAAAAGGAAAAGGCAGCTTTCTCCTCCGGGATTTCCAGCCAGAAATGTAAATGCAAAGCATTTTGTGAGCTATCATGTGATTCACAACAGAGTGGTAGAGTCATCAAGGGTCACCGAGAAGACCTCTGCCTTGCCTGAGGAAGACAATTTCTATTCCTCTTGGGAAGAGAAATTACAGTGGCCCCATGCCCCATGCCAGACTCACAGTACCTCAACTGCTGCAAACGGCTATGGCCGTTTTCCTCCCATGGGGACCAGAAGCTGGTGACATCCAGAAACTCCATCCTAGGACTGACACTAGGGAGAAGGCTGTATAAAGCTGCCCAGCCCCTTGTCACTGTCCAAGGTTTAAAATGGTGGTATAGTTTGAGATTTAAAGGTATTTGTAAATTCAACAACCGCATTAAATTTCAGTCTCTGTTGTTTCCCCCACACACTGTGAAAAGACTTCAGAGCTAGAAAAAACAGTCAGCATTTTCTTTCACAAGCCATTGCACAAAGTAAATATGTAGCAGAAAATGGGCATAGATGTCTCTCTTACTTGCCTTAATAGGACTAAACACCAAGAGAGAAGCTTGTACATTCCGATCTGGTAACAAAAATGCAATCCTGTTCCTAAACAATATAAATAGCCAGAACCACAACTGATGGTGTTTTTTCTCTTTCTTTTTGATTTCCTTGTACATTATTCGCTTTCGCCTTGTTCTTTGTTTATCTGGACAATAAATAGTCTGGAGCAGGAACAATATATTGTTGTATATTTGTAAAATGTACAGCAGAAAAGGGCCCTTATCTTGACTAAACCCTCAGGAGTAGCAGATTGAACTTCATAAATAATGATAACAAATTAATTCAATGTAGAGGAATTATTTTTATTTACCCAAGTGAAAATTTGACCCATTCAAATTGAAGTTACTGTCAATATTTGTTTGTAAAATCAGTGTTTTGTAATGGGAAACACGATCAGTGAACTCACAGAGAAATAAGGAAATAAGAATGAAAAAGAAAAAGAAAAAGAGAAAAAGAAAAAGAACAAAAAAGGAGAAAGAACATCCTGTGAATTGTCCCACATAGGGAAGGAAATACTGGAAACCTGCAGTCTTGGTTTTGGAGAAATGCTGACACCATGTTTTGTGTTTCTAGTCTGGGACCATTATTAGAGACAATTAATTTGCAAACTGTGTGCAAATCACCCATCCATGGATTGAGATCATGGATTACCAAAGAAAATATTCATAGATAAGAGCTGCGAAGGCTTAGGTGTCCATCAACTGATGAAGGGTACAGACCTGAGTTGTCCAGCTTTTCTTCAGTTACTTTCAATTTCCCTGTTTATAGGAATTGTTGTTGATACCAGAAGGGATTCACTGTTCTCTGAGAAATTCTCCATCCTGCACACACTCCTTAGTGAGCCCAGTGCACTGGCAGTGGTGACAGCTGAACAAAATAATTTATGGGTTACAAAGAAGGCCCACTCCTATCTGAAGAAAGAGAGAGTGGAGGGCATCCAGAGCTGATTGTTGTGCTCTGTAGATAAAATTTTTAATATCAGAATTTGCCATTGCAGCTTCATGACTTTTTTTTATTATTATTTGGTGAGAAATTTGCTGCATGCACCAAAAACATATTCCTAGCGGAAGGGGAGGCAGGTTGGTTTGCTCAGGAAGTAGCAGAGTGGTGCTCAGTGCTTCATTGGGCTGTAGTTCTTGGGAAGAGGATTGTGAAAGTTTAGTGAGATACTTTGATATTTGGAGGCATTTGCGATGAACTAACAACTCTCAGGTAGCAGAATCATTTAGATTGTTTTCATTTTGATGGGAAACACTTTCAAGTTTTGACTTTCTCCTCTAAACAATAAACAAGAAATAAAAGAAAGTAGAAGGTTTATTCCCCCTCTTCTTTCCAAAAAAGAAAGTCTCTATTATTTCTGATTTCACTGGCAAATTTCAAAAGCTTACAGTATTTTACTAAGGTGTATGTTCACTTTCTTCAACACAGAAAATCATATTGCTAGAGAAAATAGCAGCTTGCAGATGGTTTTAAAGATGCCGTTGTTTCTTATTGCCTGTGCTGTTGATGCATAGGGCATTGGGGACTATTCTTGGTGAAGTGTAAGGTATATGGGCAGGTTAACTTTGCAGCAGAGTATATTTATTCAAAATGTTTCTGATTATTTTCTTTGAAATTTGTTATCTGTGGTTTGCTCATGGTCTCAGTGTGCAGTAGGGAAGTCAGGGGCTGCCCTGTTGCATGACCTGTCACAAACCTGAACGCAGCATTGCTTGGGGGAATAATACCAGTACCATCACTTTTGTGATCCTTCATGCCAGAAAAAGGCATATCTGTGCCTGGCAGAAGGGACAGAGCAGCAGAAAGGCTATGTGGGTGACAGCAGCCTGTGCAGACAGTTAGGGTAGGAGCCAGCTGTGTGACACCCATGCTTAGTACACGAGACTTGATGAATCTGCCAAGACACCCAAGAATAGGTTAAATTGCACCTTGAAAGACTTAGCTTTGTAGCAAATCATTTCAAGGGTCCCAAGGTGATTCACTATCTTCTGCATTCAGAGGCAACTGCATTTCTAGCTCTCTTGCACAAAATCGTGCCCATAGCACTTTGAATTCAGGCTCTCTGAATTTGAAAATGGGAGGCTGAGAAAATGAATCCGGAAGAGGGACTAATTAGAGTTGAGATGTCACACTAAATCACAGACCCTGGTTAGTCAAGCAGCTTGCTTCTGACAGCACCAGTTGGATGCAATGAATAGTGGACAGTGGTAGAGTTTAATATTTTAGCACCTGCTTTATTTTGCATGCAGGAGACCAGCTACATATTCCCATTTAAAGAAGTCTGTGGTTGCAGGCAGCTTTTTCAGGCAGAGAGCTGCCTACTGCCTGTTAGCTCACAAACGACCGCTTTAAACCTCTGCAAAGGCAAAGGGTAAGTTACAGATAAGACTGGCAGAGGAATGAAAAATGGCATAAATCTCTTACATTTTGAAAAAACTACTAATGTTTCTATATTTGGGTTGGCTTGGGGGCTTTTTTGAGGTGAGGATACTGTTGTAGCAGGTCTCTTTGTACAAAGAATTAAAAACAAGGACATGGAAGAAAAGATATCATTTAGTTTGAGTCAAGCCTGTAACCATAGGGCTGTCACCTGATTCGGTGACAGGTTTAATGCTTCTTAGCTGCTGGGAATTGTGATAGAAAATTTTGTGGTGCACTTTCTGTGTGTATGTATGTACTTATAATTCAATATGCATGTATTTGACCTGTATGGGCATGCAGCAGCTTAAAAGAACAATATTGCACAGAACAAGAACAGTGCGGGTTATTCATCAGCAAGAAAGAGAAAAAAATGAGAATATTTTGTTGTTACACATCTGGAAACGTGGCCATTTACTTGTAAAAGACCTCGTGACTTTTTCCTGTGTACCCCTTATTGATCTCAGATGTCATTGTCTGTCTCTGTAAACCTGGGTTCAGCCCCACTGATGGACGGCTACAGTGCAGGGTCAGTGCACTCCCTCTTCCTGCTTCAGTGTCCTGTGCTGCTGGTCACTGTGAGCAAGCATAGTGTCTGTACTTCATGTAAAAGCAAAAAATACAGAGATTTTACCAAGGGATATACATAGTTGTTAGGGACAGACTTCACCATCCTCAGGGTAGGAGCCACCCCGTGTGGAAGGAACACTATAAATGCCACTTATAACTGGGGTGGGTTTCTGTTCCTATGGCTGGAAAATAATCTATTTTTCATAAATTAAAGAAAATAAAACAAAATAAAACCAAAAATTTTCAGGACTTTTTTATTACAACTGGGTTTTAACTGCTCTTCAGCCTTCTAACAAACAATCAACAGGAGTTCATGTGTTATGATTATTCCAATGTGTCCTTCGCTACAGCTGTGAAATAGGATGCTGTCTGAGCCTTGATTTTGCCTCAGAATGTGCAACTAACCTACTTTGTCAGCAATGCAATTGAACTTTAAATTATTAATTATTTTTTGTTACTATCAATATGTCTAATAATGTGATAAGTGTTGAATGTT
Organism: Eurystomus gularis; assembly: GCA_013400335.1. Classification (NCBI taxonomy): domain Eukaryota; kingdom Metazoa; phylum Chordata; class Aves; order Coraciiformes; family Coraciidae; genus Eurystomus; species Eurystomus gularis. Next base: position 79,282 of record VZZY01025963.1, on the reverse strand, counting down.
AACATTTTCAGTGCTGGTATTGCCTTACTGAATACAGTAGAATCAATATTATTGGCTATAATGTAGTAATTGATCCAACTGACTCTGCAGTGTTCCTTGCAACTATAAAAAGAAAAGGAAAAAAATCATTTAGGCACAAGAACGCATAGAGAAAATGTCAAGACTATGATTAAAGCCCATAATAGAAATGCAATTTGAAAATCCATGCTATCCTAAGAGGCCAGATTTTGGTCTCCGTTATATTGAGATGTTGCCACTGAATCAATAGACCAGAGCAGCATGTACAGGCTAGAGGACATTTCTGACTTGGCTGTTTAAACAACTTCTATTCAAAATGGACTGATATCAGGAAGATATTTCCAGATCCCATGTGGGCAGAGCAGCACCACATACTGTACTGACAGAGCCATATCTTTCCTACCCTGAAATGAGGCCTACCCTAAACCTTGCTGACCATGTTCATCTCCCTCTGCTCCTTCTGTGGAAGTCTGCACAGGGGAGTGATGGTTTGCTGTTAAACTGCTCCCTCTTCTCCATCCCCACTTGCTTCAAGAGCTTTTCCCTTCCTGATGACAGTTAAAGTGCAGCCCTTGAGTTTCACCAGTTCAGAAGACAGCAGAGACTGTAAGGAGTATGATTAATTTAAATGGTATTCAGTGGGCCTAAATATGGTCTTTTTTAATACTTCTAGTTTCTTTCCACTATCCCTGGCACTCAGAAGTGCAAGAATATCAGTGATGCACTATGATACTAAAATTACAAATAAATTGTTGAATTCCTCTTCTTTTGTCTCCATCATCCAGTGCAGAATGTCCTCACAAAGTTCTAAGCAGTTAATTTAGAGCCCAGGTGTACCAGGCTGTTAATGCTGATAGGTTGTATTTATGTGGTGACTAAGAGCCTCAGCTATCAGCCAGGATTACTGTGACATACAAAATAATTTTTTCACCTATTCCTAATTTTCAAATCCCTTTTTTTTTTTTTAATGAAAGAACAAATATATCTCCAATAAATGTAAAACATGTTTTGAGACATCCTGCAAATAGCCTGAAGATCTCTTTACCCTGGTGTCCAGACAACCTACACAAGATTCTGCCTACAAATCTCTAGGAAAATAATAAACAAAAGCAAATAGAAAAAGTAGAAAAAACATACAGAAAAATACTCTGGGGTTTCCTGGGAAACATAATTTCTGTTTCATGAGAAATTTTGACATATTGAATGTGAATCCTGAAATTGTAATGGAAGGTGTGGTGGATTAACCTTGGCTGAGCGCCAGGTGCCCACCAAGCCACTCTATCACTCCCCCTTTCCTTCCCCTCTCCCTCCTCAGCAGAGCAAAAAGAAAGGGGAG
>VZZY01025963.1:33927-77646 GCA_013400335.1 Eurystomus gularis | reverse complement strand
CCCTTCTAGCTCCCAGCACAAAACACTGCTGCTATGTGGAAAACCAGCTCAGCCAGACCCACTACAGAAGGTGTTAACAGTACCCATCAGTGATATTAAAAGAGGTACTGATAATCAAGACATAAAATAATTCCATAGGGTTATTTGTTCATTAACCATGGTACTTAATAGTATTATAATAAATGAGATATAACATACGTGTGACAAAATTCATCATTTAACAAAAATATTCCAATGTTTCTCTTTTAAAATACTATTAATTGTTTGCAATAGTACTGCTAAAGTAGTGCTTCACTGTTCATATTTTCCTAGGAATACTGTGTCAAAACCCAGTCTTCCACAATGCCTTATTTAAGTCTGCTCAGGATTTTTGATAGAAATCTGAAATTCCACAAGATATTATGATGTTCAACTGAGTGTTTTTATACTCCTCTTTGCAGAGGTAATAGATAGATGTGTACACTGATAAAGTACTGACGCTTCTCTGAAATTTTGATTGTGCAACTAATTCTTGCACAGCTTCCAGACATACATAGACTTTATGCAGGGAGGATGAGTGCAAGGGCCATTTTGCAGTATTAATCACTCAAAATCAGTAAAAACTGCAGCACTGTTCCTCAGTGTCATTGAAGCACTTCCCTGGTGCTGAACTGGCACTGGACTGGTGATTATAATGATACCTCCAGCTTGTACTTAAAAGGCAGAGAATTATTATCTGTCACCTGTATGTCTAGGAACCAAGCAAGAGCTAATTCTCTCCTTGATGCCAGCTGAAGACATACGCATTCATTAAGTAATAGTAGTTCTGTAATCAGTACTTTTTAGCCAACACTTTTGTCCAGTTATCTGTGGAATTTATTTTCCTTTTGCTTAATTTGCTAGCTCTTGCTGGTTTGCAATTTACTTTCTCACCCTGACTATTTCCAGCCAGGCACAAACATTTCAGCAAAGGTGGTCACTTTTAATCCTTATACTTAAATAAACATTGGCAAGGCTGGCCTCTGGGCCAAGCAACGGTGGCTGGTTAACCTTCTGCACTTCTTGTGGAGCTAGCACAGCATGCTCATCCTCTAGGCATTAAGCTCGAGCGTCCTTCCTTGTCTTTTGTAACCTCATAGGCTGTTGTGTTAATATGCAGACCATTACTACTTTGCTGATGAGACAGACTGCCGAGGATCAATATGTCTCTGCATTTGTCAGCCCCATATACCCCAGAGTTAAGTTCTCAGCTCTGCTGCCAGTGTTCTTGTCCTGCTGTGTAATCACAGGGAATTGTCGACTCCTTGTATAGCACGTCCATATACCAGGCTTGGTGGGGCGCTTTACAGAACAAGTAAGAAAGATCCAAATGTCATATTTGTTTGGCTCCCACTGCTTGAGTAATAGTAGGTGCAGCCAGAACACCAGAGGACAGCTTGCTTTTGGGATCACTGCAGCTCAACAGCTAACCATTGATGTTGTCAGGCAGACGTGGGAAAGATGCCCAAATACTATCAACTAGAGGACATTGCATTTTAATGAAAGATCATTAAAATGCAGATTAAAATCAAGATTAAAAAAAGAAGAAAGGTAAACTCTCTGGTCAAACATAATAAACAAAAGAAGAGATATAATGGCAGTTGGATTTTTTTCCCTTTGCTGCTTACTTTTTCCATGCCTTTTTCTTGATGCAGTAGCTTTAGGGAAAACAGCATTGGGATTCATGGGAACTGAATACAGAAACATAATCTACCACAAAACCTCTTAATTATAGATCAAGTCTTTAAGAGACAAAAGCCCATTTCACTACAACAACTAATATGCTTGACATTTTTAACTGACATGATTTAAAATCAAGTATATGGCCTTCTTTTTCTTTCTTTTTATTTTTTTTTTAGAAGATGCCTTTTCCTAATTACAGTTTTCATGGAGTTTTTCAGAAATAGGTGTTTCTTTGCAAATGTTACAAATGCCATTTTTCTTGTGTTGTTTTTTTTAATTTGGATTGTCATGTCAAAAAGTAAGCAACAGAAATCAGTAACAAAAATTCATAACATAAATCAAGTTTCTCCTTTCTTCTATAGCCAAGTACTTGTACACTGTACCCATACAGTAGGTTCTAATAGACAGACAAGCATCTTTGAGTGATTTGTATGTGAAGCCTGGCCAGAGGTTTTCCATATGCATTGACTGAAGATTTTCATAGAAGAAAATGTGAATTTAGCTTTGCATTACCTTTATGTTTTCTTCCTATCGTGTATGTCTGAAGATACAACATTGCACAGAGATTTGGAGAGAATATGGGAGTACCTCCAGGGGTACTAATAGACTCTGGCATGTTAGACGGATTCAGGGCTCCAGATCAGGTGTCTCAGGTGTTTTGTTAACCAGGAAGGTTGCAAAATTAATTTGCATTTTTCAATGTCATTATTTTAAATGTGTGAACACAGGTCTTGGTCACACCATGTAGAAGTGGCAGTCATTGGTGGCAGGAATCTGTATTTCAGATCTCCACACATGTTCATAGCAAAGTCTCAGGGCTGAGGGAATCACACACTAGAGTTTTCTCTGCTGATGAAGAACTACTTTCCTTTCGCACTTTTCCAGAAAGAAATGTAAAATGGTGAAATGTAGGAGGCAGAGTAGTGTTGCTGAGAAAAATAAGTAAGTGTGGGAGAAGCCAAAGAAGAGACTGAATCTTCATATGTAGTTTTTCAATCTGGTTCACTCTTTAAAATACCCATCTAAAATGCAGAGCCCTGAGGATGTTTAGTCAGGAAGTCAAAGGGAACCTCTGCTGATTTTTGTTTTGCAAGGGAGGGTGAATTTTAAGTACATCTTAAACAGACGTCCTCACAATCTTGCCCAACTTGTCTTTGTGACAGCTTGCATGGAGCCTGTTGAATAAATCAAACCTGTGCCTTTTGTTTCCTTAAACAGTTAGGGTGTTCCAACATAGGAGTGGCCCAGCTATCAGGTAGTCCATCCAGTCCCATATCCCATCTCTAATTATGAACCTTAGAGAAGAGTATAGGAACTAGCATGTGTAAAATGGGCCTTCTTATAACTATTTTCCTAGATTTTGGTACACTCATGCTGTAAAGAGATAATATAGACAGGCTGAGAGATAGAAATCACAGGCAGGTCTACTTGAATGAATGTAGGCAGCAGTGGTTTGGTTCTGCTCAGGGTAATGCAACAGTCACAGGTGCAGAGCAGAAATGTCCTGTATGTCCACTAGTGGAAGGCCTTCAGGGCTGCACAGAGTAATTACATTCTCACAGCATTGCCCAGGAGCTGATAAACCACAACCACATCCAGCTCTACCCTGGTAGTGCTGCATGGATACCAACAGCCTAGGAAGCCCTGAATTGCTTGCCTCGGGCACTTCACTTAAGTAGTTTACCTCAGAGCTACCCTTCTATCATCTGAGGATCTTCCCAGATGAACTGATGAATCAGGTTGGGTTTTGACAGTCACCTACGTCTGCATTGGCAGAGGTGTTGGACTAGGTGGTCTCCAGATCTTCCAACCACTACCATTCTGTGATTCCTGTCTTAATGTTTATTTTCTCCTCTGACTTAACAATCAATTTAGTGCCTGTATCCATCCATAAACAGATTTCTTTTTCCTCCTAGCCTGCCTGCCCCCAAAATGAAGTTTTCCCTGTTGGTATCAATCAGCAACACAGGGCTACCCAGATTTGCACTGCTCTGATTCATTGTCTCCACCATAAATGAAGATTTTCCATTGTTTGCAGAAATTCTTGAAATAATGGCTTCAGCTTCCTTGTTAATTATTCTTTTATTAATGATCTTTCAGATAGTTTTTCAAAGAGACTATGAATCTCTCAGTGAAAGTAATGGGCAGCTCCTCACAGGAGTAATCCCATTACAATCAGCTGCACTACTGTTTGTCATTTGGACTGAGGTGCTAGAACTCTGACCCTTACTGATTTACCACTCTTCATAATTAGTTGCAGTGATTAAAATGCATTTTAGATTACACTGCAGTCTCTCTTCCTTAAGTTTTTTTCACTGAGGACAAACTCAGGTTCTGAAGGTGAACAATTGTCCTCCAGTATAAAACAACAGCAGCAAAGAGGAATGCCACAGATAAGGCTTATAAAAGAAATTAGAAGTAAAGGTGCTTGGGCAAAATGTGTTGCTAGGGGCAGAGGGGCTGTCTTAGATGACAGAGACAACTCATACAGGAATTTAACATACTAGCTTAATGAAACTGAAAACATGGCATGAAACATTGACAGCAGCACATGGAAATAATGAATCAACCTGTTGTATCTGTATCTAATTAAGAATCACTATAATATAGTTTTTTTCTCTCGTGATCAGGATTTGTGGATACCCCACAGGAAAGAGGCTAATAGATAGATTCAAGTGCCAGGACATTATACAACTTTGTCTGGGACTGTGGTTCTTCAATAACCCCAAATCCAGTCAGACTCTCTCCTGTGAGAATCTGACACAGCCAGGATTCCTTTGTAGGGGTTTTCAAGACACTGAAGAAAAAAAAAAAAAAAGCTGAATGCTTGTTTGCTTCAAACAGTCTCTGGCAAGGGCAGACATTCTAATTCTATCTTGTTGCTACAGTTATAAAAGTAGTTTCCCTGTTTTTTTTCCTTTTTTCCCCTCCCTTTCTTCTGCCTTTCCTCCTTCCTCCTCCTCAAAAAATCATTAAATTGCTAAGAGCTTCATTTGCTTTAAGCCCCTTTGGAGGTCTGTTATGTTACCCAAGGATACAAATAATGCCACAGGAGTCAGTATTACTAACCGGCACTCTGCACCCAGATGATACATACCTTGAGAGTGGAGGGGATTCCTCTATTTTTTTTTTCCTGCTGATTGTCTGCAGAATATATTTTATTTAACCTTTCTCTGATGTTTTTCTTTTTTTTGAGGTGGCTTTTTTTTAGTTCAGAGGGGGGTGGTGCAAAGGCTTCTTGGTTGGGGAAAACACTCTGCCATCCTTTTCTTTCTCCTGCCTGTTAGGGTACTTTTTCAGCTGTGATGGTTTAGATCCCAGAGGAAGCAATCTAGGATCATTGTTGAGATAAAGAGAGGAAGGCTACAGAGTGGAGTCTTAAAGCTGCCCCTCATGTTTTAGTGAAGCTTGAGGTAAAATGTTTCAGTTTCTCCATGAGGCCAGTTCTCCCTGCTGTGCTGGAGGCAGCTCTGGATGGAGACCGGTGCAAGGAGGGGGTGCTGGGAGCTGCGCCAAGAGAACACTAAACTGAGCATCATTTGTTGTAGGCATTCATGGGATGCCTCTGCTGTGTCACAACCATGTGTAGTAAAGAGCATTGTTCCCCTAATGTTCATCTCTCTTGGAACTGCAAGTGAATGTACAGCCCAATTAGTGCAGCAGCTTAAAACAATAAACCCTCCAGAATCTCTGGTGGGGGAAGCATGCTTTTATCTATTTGGTAAATAATTTATTAATCACACTGATGTATCCTCCTTGACAGCAACAGAGCCAGATAAGTGATGGTTCAAAATCAATTTGTCATGGTCCGATGTGCACTCAGTGACCTACTTGGTCTGTTATATAGGTCAAACTTGTACATGATGCTCTGATAGCAGAGGCACTTCTTAAAAAAACAACAGCAACAATAAAACTCATGGCACAATTCAGACTGTGGGACCCTGTGCTGGCTGACACTCAGCCACACAGCTCAAAAACTCAGCTTACAGAGAGGAGGGAGGACAGCAGCCAGGTAGGTGATGTTTTGGGCTCTTGGTGAAACTGCCTCAAAAATGCCTTGCACTGGCAGTGTAGCAGCAATATCCAAGAGGTAGATCCATACTCTCTGACCTACTTCTATGACCTTGTTATTATCATACTACCCTTTGTCATTGATAACATCCGTAGGGTCCTCCTACTATTTTCCTGTTTGTCCTGCTTCAGTCTTTACTTTTCCAGATCTCCCCTACTCAAAATGTATTTTTCTTCAGATGAGGTGGAAATTCATTCCCTCCTCCTCTTTGTACCCCTTCTGCGGAGTCTATATGAATCTGCCACAGTTTGAAGTTTTCTGCTTCTGAGAAGGCTAGTTGGGTTAAGGAACTAGATTATTTTAAACTGCAGGGAGACAGAAATTAAAACCTGTGACAGAGCTTTTAAGTAGTCAGTTTGCTGGTGCTCTCTTTGTGGCTTGTCAGAAGTCTTGATTATCATTTGTTGATTGAATTTGTGGCACTATTTTTCTTTTTCATTAACACATGCTTCAGGGGTTTCCACCAGTGAGTCCTGGGGAACTAAGCAGTGTATGAAATGTCATGTTGAATGGGCGGTGCTGACACTCCCAAGAATTTCAAGCAGTCTTGTGATCGTCTGCATGCTGTGTCTCATTCACTTGGTATCAGAAAGAAATTTCTCCCAAAATATCAGTAAACACTGTTTTAGGGAGGTGACATGGGTCTTATTCCTCTGAGCATTTTCACTAAAGCAGTGCTGTGCTGCTGGAGGAAGTTGAACTACCAGCTGGAGTTGTAAGCTTTCCTCCTCTCTTCTCATTCCACATACTAGGGTGTTGGTTTTTTGGTGGATTTTGATCTTTTTACATAATAGCTTAAATTTTGTATAGATTGTTAAGAAGTCCAACGTGGCCAATGGAACACTGTGCTGTAGAGTGGAGATTTTGTGAATGCTGGACATTAAATGTACTCAGTAATGCCCATAATAGGACAGTATTGCATTGAATAACCCAGGTAGGACATTGTTATCCTACATTTTACTGTATTCCCTCTGATTGTCTTGAGCGTATGAGAGGGAAAAAGATTTTCTCATCCATGACAGGTGCATGCCTTTTTAAGGAGTTTTCTCCTCCCTCCTCTTTGGCACTGCACCACTGCAGGGTTGCAATCTGCAGTGTCCAGCATGAGATTCCAGTCCTACTGTATGTTCTATGTGGGCTAGACCAATACACAGTGAGTGCCAGCTGCACGCCGGAGGGCTGAATGCAAGTGCAAGGATTCATCACTAAAGGAAGAGCATAGCAGAACTAAAGCCTAAAATTCTGGATATTTTTTCACCTGGAATCTGGATTATTTTCAGCTATGACTGGGATGGGCTAACGTTCTTTGGCAATAATGGTGGTGAATAAAGTCTAGTCTTTTAATCCTTCTTTGTATTAGTGTTATCACCCTGTTCATGGCACTAGTTCTTCTTTCGTCCATAAATCTCTTTCCTCCATGACTGCCAATCAGAAGAGCTGCCAGAAGAGGGGCCACCACCACAGGAAGGAGCTAAAGGGACAGGAAATAAACCCAGAAGTGTATATATTTTAAAAAAGAATTTGTATCTTTAAGGATGTTTATAGCCCTGACAAACACAGGACAGAGTCCTGCCATTTTTCTTGCCATCTCTCAAGACACACAGTAAATTCCAGAAACTAAGAAGGACCTCTGGGGTCATTGCATGAGCTTCTTGTTTGGCCTTGGTAAATCAATAAAACCCCACTTGCCCCACTAACAGTCTCTGACAGCACCGTCTCCCCCTGTGGAAACCCTGAAGGGCACCTGCAACCCAGGATTTTGTACAAAACACACAATACATCTTGGAGACAGGATACAAATCTTTCCTAAAACCAACATCCAAGTAAACAGACAAACCCTCAGCAGGCTATTTTCAGCGCTTTAGAACTGTTTGTGTTTTGTCAGCCTTGAATAATTTAATGGAAGAGTGATATGAGATGCAGGCCCAGCATGACAAAAAAAAAGATATTTGTTGGGATATTTTAATAAGGTGGCTCTTAATGTTTTCCAGGAGATGTCAGCAGTTCTTTAAACCAAGGCAGGAGTTGCAACAAATGGCTTCTTCTGCTGAGAATTCAAAAGATATTCTTCAAAGTCTGCAAACTGCCAGTGAGCTTCAATGGAACAAGTGTTCTCAAGGTGTATTTATGTTGTCTCTATAGCACTCCAAAGGATTTCTGCCAGCATACCCCATTACAATGAGTAATGCTTCCTTTAAAAGCAAATGAAGAAGACTTAGATCCTGGTTAATTAAATAACCTTCTCTTTTTTTAATTATTTACGATAGGAAACTGACACCAACTTCCTAGTTTCCCACCCTGAACCTCAGCATATTATTGTGTTTACCTTGATAAAAGCTGAAGGGTCAAAACATTTGTGTAATCTATCTGAGACATAATGAAAGGGCAGAGAATGTGTAATTGAGCACACATTAAGACTGCTACAAGATTCGTTTAAGAAAAAAAAAAGAAAAAAAACAAACCAAAAAAACCACCTGCTTCCTATGTGGTGGGATGTACTGGCAGTCAGTTCTTGACACAACATATTGACAATGGTGGAGCAGCACCAGGTGAGCTCTTATCTCCCCATTTTTATTTACCGCCTGTGGAGGCTGGCAGTTCTCCATGTGGAACTCTGTTTATGGGAGATTTATCTGTAGTGTGTAAGTAGCACACTGGCATCATGAATGTCCATCTATCAAAAATGCTGAAGCATACCCCATGACGGAAGAAGGATGTTTTTGCTGAATGCAGAGCAGAGGAGGAGAATGCAAACACTCTGAAAAGAGCAAGCACCAAGTATTATAGTCTCAAAATCAATTTATGTTAGGCAGGGAAATGTGACAGGAGGATCAAAGTGCAGAGCAGGGCTAGCTTCTAAGAGTCTACCTGAGTACCAGTCTCCTTGGTGTCTGAACTCCACGGACAAGAATGAAGTCCCTGTGTCAGTCCCAGAGAATTAGCAACTTTCTTCTTCATCCAGTACTTGGGTACAGTTTTTTTTGTTATTTTGTTTTGGAGTGCAAAGGCCTGTATGAAAGAATGCAAAAAAAAAAAATACAAACGGTACTTTTTCCACTTGCTGTTTGCCTTCTCTTTCTTGTTTCTACTCTGAATTGGAAATTCTTAAGGTATAGAATATTGACTTTGTTGCTTTTTCATTTATTGTTTATTATCATAAGCCTAAGACCTCAGGCTCTACCTCAGGAATCCATCTTGGTCCCAGTGCAGAAAAAAACAAGAGAGGAGGGAAATTCTTGCCTGAATAAATAAATAAATGCACACATCAGGTTAGCTCATCTTCATGCAACTAGAGATGCTTTTTTACACTTTTCTAAAACAAAATTTATAGTTCTACCCTCCATTATTCATTGCTGGCTCATACCAGACTTTGTTCTAACCTCTGGCACCTATGACTCAAATGGCACATTAAATGTCACCTACGTCCAACCTCCTGCCATGGGCAGGGACACATTCCACTAGACCAGGTTGCTCCAAGCTTCATCCAACCTGGCCTTCAACACTTCCAGGGATAGGGCATCCACAGCTTCTCTGGGCAACCTGTTCAAGTGCATCACAACCCTCACAGTGAATAACTTCTTCCTTACATCTAATCTAAATCTACCTTCTTCCAGTTTAAAGCTACTACTTCTTGCCCTATCGCTAGATTCTCTTATAAAATGTCCCTCTCCAGCTTTCTTGCCGAGGCTCTGTAGGTACTGGAAGGTGTCACCAGAGCATTCTCTTCTACAGGCTGAACAACTCTAATTCTTTCAGCCTGTATTCATAGGACAGGTGCTCCAACCATCTGATCATCTTTGTGGCCTTCCTCTGGTCTTTCTCCAACAGCTCCATGTCCTTCTTATGTTGGGGGCCCCAGAGCTGAACACAGTACTCCAGGCAGAGTCTCATAAGAGTAGAGTAGAAGGGCAGAATTACCTCCCTCAGCCTGCTGGTCACAGTTCTTTTCATACAGCCTAGGATATGGTTGGCTTTCTCCATTGCAAGTGCACATCTATCACTTGGAGAAGGAAGTATCATCATCAGTGTATTCCAGGAACCTCCTGGATTAGCAATTCTGTGCTGTGTTGTCCCTCCAACACATATTGAGGGGGCTGAAGTCCCCCATGAGGGCCAGAGCTTGTGATCATGAGGCTTCATCTGACTACGGAGGGCCTTGTCTGCTTGATCTTCCTGGCTGGGTGGCCTATGGCATACCCCCACTACAGTGTCACCTGTCCCTGCCCTCCATTTAATCTTGACACATAAGCTCTCAGTCAGCGCCTCATCCTTCCCCAGGTGGAGCTCCATGCACTCCAGCTGATCATTGACATAGAGGGTGACTCCCTCCTCAGCTCCCCTGCCTGTCTTTCCTAAAGAGCCTATATCCTTCCATTCCAACACTCCAGCTATAGGATCCATCCCACCATGTCTCCATGATGCCAATAAGATCACAGCCCTGCGGATGTGTGCACGTCTCTAACTTCTCCTGCTTATTCCCCACTTTATAGGTGTTAGCATAGAAGCATTTAATTTGGGCCCTGATGAAGCTGATTTAGTGGCTGGAGTGGCTGGAGTTCCTTTGTGCTGCTCTTCAGGTGCTCTCCTGCTGACCTGAAATGCTTAACATTTCAGAAAATCAAGTGAATGTGTCACAAGCCGGACATTCAGAGTTAGTGACTTGCTGAAAGTGTGCTTTTATTTTCTATTTCTCCACTTACCTCTCTTTAAAGTGCGATGAATGCTATTCACCTCTCATGTAAATGTTCTGAGGCTTAATTAGTTAATGTGTGTAAATTGCTTTTGAGATGAACAGTGCTAAGTATTATTATTACTATATTAAAATATGGCCAGCAGCCAACCTCTCCCTGTAACTTCAGGGTAATGACAAAGCTGATCAACTGCAGGATTTTATTGCTAGTGATCTGAAACAACAAATAATTTCTGTGCATTTATCCAGGAACAAGTACAAAGAAATGATATAAATTTAGTCTGAATGTTAGTAAACTGAAAGGCAGTGGATTTTTTTTTAAATGCATTTTTTGATATCCCAAAATATTACCTCGGTTTAAACAGTCAATGTGAAATTGTTTCCAAGAAAAGGGGATAAATTCAAAGCCAGGTATTTAGGTACTCTTTATTCCTTATTTGAATTTACTAGTGTTTTCATCTGTCACTATGTAGGAATCTATGTGCAATTTACTGTGTATAGCAGAATGTTTCTTTTGTGTACTGTTTCAGAAGGTCAAATTCATTCTCTAAACAGTTAAAAAATACTAAAGAAAAAGGAAGACCTCTCAGGGCATCAGTCAAGGAGGAAAGGACAGGAGAGAAGGTTGGGTAAACTAGGGAGGAAACACTTTTGTGACCCTGTCTTCTTTATTCTAACTCCTGATTCCCAGACAATATAGAAAACATTTGCTGAAAACAGCAGGCATGGTATGCCTAAGGCTATTCACACAGATCTGGACTAAAGATCTATTTAAAGGAACACTTTTTTGAGGAGTAGTCCTGTATTTTGATCTGCCAAGAGACTGCAGTCAAGATCTAGATATGTTCAACACTCCAGTATAAGCCAATGGAAAATAATATGATGTGATTTCCTCCCATTTATCCAGTCTATCTTGTAAGTGGTAGCTCCAGAATCTGTTTTACAATTTGTTCCACAACACAGGAACATGGCCATTCACTAAAATTTTAAGTTTCTGGTGAACTTAATGCATCCATGAAGCTTATGCCTTGACTTTAGTTTGGAATTCACTCTTCACGGACAAGATGTTGTTTCATTTGCTTTACAGAAAGAAAATAAGGCAGTAATATGGTAAGCAGGACACCTTTTTTTTTTAAGTTATACCCAATTACATTTGAAAAAACAGCTATGGGCGATCTAGAATGGGTTTGGTTATCACCTGAAAACAAAGTAGATAGCTCTGTGAACTGTGAGAAACCACATGTCAAGCAATATTTCTGGCTTTGTACTACCTATGCTTGGGACCAGACAACGGATTTCTGGAGAGTTATCCCATCACCTGCATGTAAAAGTAAGAAAAGCCCTTTAGAACTCCATAAATGAACAATAAGCATAAACCCTGCTTTTTTTTCTTTTCATGAAATTATCCACTTTCAGATTCTAGTCCAGGTACAGACTACTATCCATCTGTGTTCGGTAATAAAACAGAAAGCTCAAGTCAATAGAAAATCTTATAGCAGGACTTCAACCTAAGTATTTGGTCTTTCATTTTCTTTTTCTTTCCTGCCTTCCTTCTTTTTCCATTCTTTCTGGGATTTTTTTAGCTACAAAATGTATCAAAATTACAAGAATAATTTAGGGCTTCTGATGCCCACTGTCTAAAATTAAACTCTATCCTTGGCAAATCTTTCAGACATCATGATTTTTGCTTCTCTGAAAGCAAACTGCCAAATTAATCTTGGTTCCTTCAGCCCCTGGGTCACCTCAAGTGACAATTTGAAGTGAAAAGAGTAAATTGATCATCTAATAGAAATCCTTCTGAGATTATGAAAAACAATGGCATCTATAGCATATTTCTACCAAAATACAATAGTGAAATAGTTTTAACCTTCAAAAACCTATGTAGTCGTAAAATTGTTTAGGTTGACTGGACAATCACTGCTGTAAACACTTTAGTTTTCATCAAGTCTTTCTATGCATGAACAGACTTCATCTGTTGGACTCACTAACCATGTCAGAACCACATCAGGCTGCAGTTCAGAGCTGGACTCTGGTCTCACTACGTATAGAGGGATTTCAGCATCCTATCTGTTTTTCCACAGGAGTTAAAGAGCAAATCTATGTATATGTATACATATTCATATAGACATACATGAACAATATTCAGTCAGTTCATGGATTCTGAGCTCTGGTGAGAGCCAGGAACAAAACTATCCTGAACGCTTGTTGAGACTTTTTCTGCACACTATTTTGATCAGTTATTTTTGAAAGCACTAGTATCATATTCGTGTGCAAAGTATTGCTTTATTTGTGTAATGGCCATCATTAAAGTATTACTTCAGTGTTGTGGTCATATTCCACTTAATATTCAGTGCAATTCAAAACTTTGATACCACCCTTTGGTGTTAGATGCTCTATGCTGGAGCTTATAAAAATCATCAGGTGATACAATTTTGGCTCAGTGTTTTGGCCAGTGATAATAGTCTACAATACAGCTGGCAAATAAAATATTTCTTCTATGTTTTTGCAAAGAGTCATTGCTATCTACCAAAGTTTGATGCCTGACTTGGGCAAAGCTCCACACAACTGTTAAAAACCCAACTCCCAAGGCAATTGTAGTGTAACAGTAGCCTGCATGCTGTCCTAAATCAAGGGAGACAGAAGCATTTCTGGAGATCTGAAGGAGGCAGTCTAGTTTCCTTACTTTAAATTCCTCCTCACACTATTGACCAAAATAGTAGCAATCTTTTTCTACTCTAAAGAGAAACTATAAGATGTTAATTATCTCCATTAACACTTTTCTTTCTGGTACTTGCTTTTCCACTCATCCATGACCTGGGAGGACACAGATGCTAGGCACTGAGGGGAACTAAATCTACACAATATTCAAAAGGGCCCCTACAACTGAGCTATGCAGTATCCTTTAGGAGAATGTCTCCAGCCATCCAATGAAAGCTGGACCACTCTTCTTGTAGATGCACAAGATTATTATGCCCAAAAAGACTACAGGCAAGGGGGAACCTGATCCTCACTTATGGCTCTCAGTTGCAAACACTTGTACAGCTTTGGTCCCTACCTCTAGGACTGCTCTTCTTTCTTCTTGGGGACAATATAAAGTAAAGCTCATAAATATTAAAACAAAGAGCATTGTTTCAGATGAGTGTCCCCACGCCTATGTTAAAATCATCTTTCCTCTTTTCATCTTTCTGACTGAGCAAGAAATTTTGCACATCTGTTTGCACATTAGGTTAGCTTCAGGTGTAAGAGCAAAGAGCAGTTTTACTCAGGATATCTCATGGACATTTTCCAAAGAATATGGGGTCAATCCCATTAAAGCTGAATAACAAAGTGTATCATTTCTGGGGTGACTGTTCTGACTGTGGGATTATTACACAAAAGCTGAGTAGCACCATTGTTACTAAGATGATACTAAATTAAGTTAACTGTAGTTGTAATAACTTCTAACTTTTTGCGTTTCTCAGTTATTTTTGAGGAATCAAGTGTTCCTCAACTTAATACTGAACATAGGAGGGCTTTGGTTGAGGGATAACTACAGATTTCCCTACAGTATGTATAGTAGAATAAAACTAAGCACTTAGAGAATTCTTCTGGCATCTAACAAAATGAAATACCCTACAAGGTTAGGCATTTCAGGCCTGAAAAGTAGGCAAACTAAATCACTGTCTGGAGTTTCCATTATTTTAGGTGCTAGAAAAGTAACAATTTTGAGTGAGATTATAGCAGTCTCAAAATTTCAGTTGATACCATGGGCCAGGTTCACTAGACAGATGCTTCCCTTAAAAAAACTATTTTTTTGCCATACTGGAGTAGTGCAAAGAACCAGAAGTAGTTGGTGAATGTTGTCTTGTCTTTTTAAACTGCCAAACACTCCAGATATGTCTACAGCTGTACCATCTGGGTCACAAAAACTTCACAACGAAGCTAACTAGAAATGTAAGAGAAGAAAGGTGGAATTGGCTGATGCAATGCAATTGTGTACACTTTAAAAAGGGAAAAAAGTAACCAAGTAAGAAACAAAGCACAGCAATATATAATGTTAAAAATTAGTAAGACTACAAATATTAAAGTTTACCTTTGGCTAAACTAAGCTTTAACATGAAGCAGTAGATCTAAATAGAAATGTAGACAGTGATTCATAAATTGTGGGAGATCACTGTCCCAGTGGGTTCCTTTTATCCTAATTAATAGCTTTCTAAAGAGGTGACATAATTCCTGACTTGGGTTGTTGAAATTGTCCTTACAAATAGTGAAGTATTCTTAATAGATGAGGAAGATCTTTTTCTAAACCATAATGATGAAATCATTTGCTTGAATAGATTTATCCACATGGTGCCAGTTTCCATTATAAGCTGAATAAACTAGCCATTGAAATTAAAAACATACCTGTGGTGATTCCAGCACAAAACAGAATGAAACTAGCCTCTGGGAATTTCCATAATGGAAATCTTTCATTATGCCAACTACATGTTTCATTGTAATGGACAATTTATTTGAAATCTCTTATTTTATTGTTGGTTAAAGATCAGATTTTTTTTATTTATTTAAAGGTCAGAAAATTTATACTGATATCTCCAAATTTTCCTTGATACATTATGAAACAGAAATATGTTATCTGATATTTAAAAGCTGTTATGACGCATCACTGTCCTTGTTTCTGCTACAGTCTTATGAAAGAAATAATGGAATATCAACCTACAGTAGTATTATTCATAGATATCCAAGGAAAAGTCTTGTATCTACATGTGTCATGTATCTACATGTGTGCTCAGGTTTTTAGCTGACCAGGATAAACAATAGCTGGGAGTATAACAGGTTGCCATTCTCTCTAGGTTATCCAGACTAAGTCGCTATCCTATCATTTTGGTATGGGAATGAATGAATGAAACAGCCTGGTGGAGAAAACCTTTTTAAAAATCAAGTAATTTTGCATACATAATTAACACCAATCATAGAACAAACAGAGTCAAAAGGGAATGGTTATTTATAAAATTGAAACAGTTAATGATAAAAGAAAAAAAAAAGGATTAGTAAGGAAAACATGAAACAAGGAAAGTTCTTGCAAATTTTTGGTTTTTTACAAGGCTTAAACACTTTGATTAATTAGTCAACAAACTCAACTGCTCTGAAAATTTCCCAGGATGTATCTTGAGGCATACGTCACAGGCATATTTCTGCATGTCTATTCGGGGAATCTCTTTCTACTGATGCTTCCTCCAGGGCTGTTCACCTGCTGGGCAGACAGAAAGATTTACCTTCCCAAAGAGGAGAGAATAAGACTTTGTCAGTGTACAACAGATGGGGTTTCACTGCACCACAGTGAAAAGGAGAAATCAACATCTTCATATACTGTCTCAGGGTAAACTGTAATTTTAGACTTGTCTTGTTTTTCTCACACAACCCTTGCAAAAAAGATGAAAAACTGGTTATGTTGTGCAGTTTGTCAATATTTTATGTTTTAAAATCATAGAACAATACAGGAAGGGATCTCTGGAAGTCATCTGGTTCAACACCCTGCTCAAAGTAAACAGCAGAAGTTACCTTGAGTTTCGCATTCCTGTTTGTGTTTCAGGAAATCAGTTGCCTCTAAAATTTTAAAAACTCCCAAACATCCTTTAAAATAAAGACTATCAATCTGTCATAAGTAATACTAACAGACTAAAAGCTCAGTTAAGAATATGTATAAGCATACAACTCTACAAGATGCCCCTGAAATTTCCCTCTACCTATGAAACTCAACAGAAACCTTTTTTCAGATCAGATGCATGACTTGTGTTAAACGTTCATCTGAATAGTACTGTTGACTATATAAAAGGAACATATTTTGAAAACATTAGATAATTAATCACTTTTATTTCTAAATAATATTAACTTTTATTTCTAAACCGGTAATGTGTAATTTTAAAGCTCACTCCTACTAATTTTTAATCTTATTTTAATCTTAATCTCTTAATCATAGCAGTTTTTCTCTCTGTATTTGAGATGCTTCTATTTGACAAAATACAAAAACTTGCCAATTTGTAAGCAGGTTCATATTACTGATGCATTGAGAGTTTTTTAATACACAAATGTTCATCCAAGGTTCTGCCCATGAATGAGATTCTTTCCTAACTATTGTTTCAGGAGAGCAATTAGATGGAGTTTTCACAGAAATCAGAAATAGTCATTATTTCTTGTTTCAAGATTTTTTTTTGGTTCCCTGCTGTTTCTGTTCCAGTTTTGTGATATACACTAGCATTAGCATTGCTTCTGCTGAACAAAGTGAGAGGAAGTATTTGTACAGATGTTCTCCACAGCTGCAGCTTTGCTGGCTGAGAAAGGGACTGTCCCCTCAGATGCTTGTTATTGTTCCTACTACAAATTATTAACTCCTCAAACCTGCTATTTGTCCCTGCTGCTCCTCCTAATACCTTTCAGCAAACACAAGCCATATTTAAACATCTTAAATAGCTCTTTACAAATCTGGTTCATTTCAAAAGACATGGGCTAGTAAAACAGGTTAGGGAATTACTCACACAAGCTGCTCCTCTGCCTGTTCTGCTGGAGGCAGTTTCCGTCAGGGAGAAGGGGCTGAGCAGCAAGGGGATGGCAAAGCCTTCAGCCAAGACAGTAAAAAAAAAGGCTTGTTTAAGGAGAATACGCTGGTAGTTGCAAACCTTGAACAGTACCACAAAATATCCTTTGTAGTTTCGATGGAAGAACTCACCGTCAGACACAGACAACTATAGATGTGCTTCTACTCTTTTCCCCATCCATCATTAGGATAGGAGAAATTTCTTATCAAAGGTTTGCTATCAAAGTGATACACTCGGGATTAATTCAGTTCTTATCCTTTGGCTTAGTTTTTCACTTATGGCTTCAGATTCCTCTTGTATCTCCCTGGATTTTATATCTTTATCCATTTACAATATTTAAAGGGAGAGATGTTCTATGATGTGTTATGATATTTATCTTCCTTTGTGCAGACAGAGATAATTCATGGCTGGCACAGCCAGAAGTGACTTATTAGGGCTTTCTTCACTAGAGAAGAAAGAGGTCATAAAGTAACTCAGTACATCTTGTGCGTTATGATTATAGCAATATTGTATACCCCCTGCAGCTCTTGCAGTTTACTAAGCGTACATGTTCTCTACCTGGACCTTTCCAAAAATATGTGTTGTCATAAACTTGGTGCAGTCAGATTCCAACTCTGTTTAGTCAGTTTAAAATAGTTTAAAATATGTGGCTAGACTGGGAGATCTTCAGAGTCTCTGTGCCTTCTTTATTCCAAAATGCACAAATTCTATACCATGACTATTGCTTATTTTGCTGCTTTTCCTGCACAATTCCTCTCTATAATTTTTTATTTTTTTCTCAGGAAAAACTTGAGGAAAAATTGAAAGTCTTCTAGCCAGGAGAGTAAACGGTGGGGCACCTGCAGACGTGCACACTGGACACAGTCACATGTAGGTAGGACAGAGCTGAGTTCAGTACAGCTGAGCTACTGCTGGTGTATATATCAGCTATGAAACTCATGCTCAGTGAGTCTGCATGTCCCAGCTGCATTAGACACACGAACTCTTATATACATATTATCAGGAATAATGAACGGGGGATGCTGTGAAACCTCCCTCACTTACAAGCTTTGAGAACAGGTGACATGAAAATGCTCCTATAGCTGTTCCCAGCTTGCAATGGGGAGAAGGGCTTTTCAACCCTGCTGCTGTGATGGACCTCATGGCCACACTGCCAGGCTGAGTGTGTGTCCCAGGCCATCGCATCAGGGTATGGTACTTCATATACAGATAGTGGCACAGTCACACAAAATCGATCCCAAAGCATTTCTGTGAAAAAGGCTGCAGAGCTTTACTTTGGCACATCATGCAGTACAGCCAAGGTTCACACCATTTGTACATTATCAAACAAATAAATGTTACTCAGCATTTGAGGAAAGAGTAGGTTGTTTCAAGCTGCACATTCAGTGATGGAAGATCTTTTGTCAGCTGGAAGTTACATCTTCTTTTCACCCAGATTACTAATTCCTTTATTCCAGATATTTATATGAAGATATTATATTGTATTAGATTTCTGCCTTAAAAAAAACTATGTCATTGCCTTTCTTACATAAAGGGATGACTTAAAGGATTCATAATAACCTGCTCTTCAAGTACCTTTTCCAGCAGATTATCCTGTACAAAGTCATCTCTCTGGTCTTGCAATGTTAGTAAGCACATCAAATAATATCACATTTACTCATCATGATTCAGTAAATTATATTAAAGGACAGAGAGGAGCCATTCACACATGGGTGTGCCAATGAGAAAAGAGGCAGATAGTTGGTATTTTTCATTTGTACTGTTGAAGTATTTTGGGACTGCACAAATACTGACCAAATAGCTCTTGCCAAAAAGAGTTTACATTGTAAGAAAAGGTCCTTCTTAATCTGAGAAGTGAAAGGTAGCAGTGTTATAACTGTCAGTACTCTGGGATGAGCAGGACAGATTAGGAAGGAAGTTGAATACAGCCCTACAATGTTCTTTGCAAATCATTGCAAAGATTCATTGTGAGAGTAAGGGAGGTCCAAGTAGCCATGTTGCACTCATTCATTTTGATTTATATGTAGCCATGAATTCAGTCAGGACTCAGCAGTGCAACTGAGTCAGGCACAGACAGAATCAAATTAGTACATTGTTTAAAATGCACCTTTTTTCCAGAGTCTCATATGTCTTTTTCTCTCTTCTGTGGTTGTCTCTTCGAGAGTCTATGCCTTGGAGTCATTTGGATTATGACTTTAAGAGATGCTGAGCAAACTTTCTGCCTTGAACCTGGTGTGTGCCCATTTCTCTTTCACTTATTTCAAGAGCCTGGCGTCCTCTTGAAATGAGATTAATTTCTAGTCAATATCCAGTAAAATATCCATTTATACTGTCTTTTGTCTCAGTAATTACCACATGGACTTCTTCTGTTCAAATTTGGGAGTCTTATTGATCATACTGCTACTGCGGATTTCACTGCCTTTGTTGCAAGATACATCATCTTTAAAGTTTGATCCCATTGGAATCAATGGCAAAGTTCTCACTGATTTCACAGGCTTTGGAGCAGACCCTAAATCAGTTCCTGGTTTAGTTTTTAAGACAGAATGGCTCGCATGTTTTTCTGCTATGAAAGGTTTTACTTGTTGCATTGTACAGCAGTCATCTAGACAAATTACATACAAAGATACTGTCTTTGGAAGGCTCGCAACCTTCAGCCCTATCTCTCCATCC
Source organism: Eurystomus gularis (assembly GCA_013400335.1). Lineage (NCBI taxonomy): Eukaryota > Metazoa > Chordata > Aves > Coraciiformes > Coraciidae > Eurystomus > Eurystomus gularis. Next base: position 57,941 of record VZZY01025963.1, on the reverse strand, counting down.
TGGTATTTTATCTTTGAGTTTCCAATCAGTAAAATCAAAGCTTTGTGATCTATAACAACATGGAGATGAGCTTCATAAATGTAAACATAAAAGTGACCACAGAGTACAGCAAGTGCCTTATCTGCTTGCAAGTATTTCTGCTCCAACTCAATTAAACTGTGACTAGCATATGAAATAATATTTTTGCTTTGTACAGCCTGTCTTCACTCCTAGCACTGCTCCTACTCTTGGAGGGCTGGAATTCACTACAATTTCTCCTTCTACTCTTCAGTTTCATGTTCAACACTCTGCATAACTGTCACAAAAAACCTGAACTTTTTCCAAGGGTTACTTACAACATCAGTTCTTGAAGGTCCAGAATCAGATCATAAACTTGGTGCATAACAGCAAAGGTATCACACAGGAAAGCAGTTATGCTGAATTATCACCTGAGTATCTAAACTGTGCTGTGTTCCTGGTGGTAAAAGCTCGGCTAAAGACCCCAAAGTGCTCCTGCTAGAGGAGGAACAGAGAGTTCATATACAAGTTGATACCAGAACCATGGTCTCTTAGGGTAAAACACAATTTGTTTTCATTCCTTCTAGTAGTTGACAGTTTCTCATAATTTGCATTTGGCAGAATGTCAGTCACAGAGACAAACTGAAATGTTTGACTTTTGGATTTCTTTTAGAGTCTGACTAGTAGACTGGGCCTATTTAAAATACCATGAGAGTGATGGCAGAAAGGAGTGTAAAAATTTAGAGTCAGAATTTGGAACAAGATTGCACAACAGCTTTTCAATGAGCAAGCCTCAGGAAACTTCAATGTAATGCTTTTTTAATGCTTTTCAGAAGGCAGGAAATTAACTCTTTTTCAGGCAGTCAGAAGAAAGCTTGTGAATTTACTTCTCTTTACTAAGATGGGCCCCAGGACTTAAATTTCTCTTTGGATAGGAACAAAATGTAGCTGAACAAGATGATGCTTTCAAAAATAAAGTAAGCTTTAGAAAGTTGCTATTTTTCCCCTAGCTTCATATCACTGACTACTCCTAATAAGGTGTTTAAACCCAGATTCAGTCAGTTGTTCTTCATGTCAGCCCCACAATGCTGTTAGTGTACTTGGTGGGGTTGAGAATGAGTGGCCAGGGATAACAGTGCCCTCATAAACCCATTACACTCTTGGAGAGATACAACTCTTGGAGGTCTTTCATCCGGCTGCTCACAACCCTCTTTCTATCAGTCGTCCTGCACACACCCAGGAGCATACTGTTGTACCGAGGTCTCTTTCACTCCCAAGGTATTTCCATACCTCCAGTCCGCCCTTTCAAGGTCCAGTAATCTGTACTGGTGCATAGATCTTCATCCCCTTTGTCTGGACAACACCTGATTGTGTAGAGGCATACTTGACTCCTTTCAGGTCTTCTTTAGCTCTTTCCTCTATTATGATTCTGCCCCAAATATACAATATTTTAGCTGAGCTGAACATCTTGGGGTCCATCTGAGACTCACATACCTATGGCCTAGAGGGTCTAGAGGGTCTAGAGCACAGAAGGGGACGTTCCTCAGGGGTCAGCTTTGGTTAGGCTAGATATGAGTAAGTGGTCCAGCTCCAAAGCAACACTTCAGATGCCAAATATTTTGGAAGATTTCCTACTGAAACATCTAGATTGGTACAAACTCAAAACCTAAACTTCCTCCAGGGAACTAGCAGCTCAACATTTCATTCCCAGACCACAGTACCTAAATTTTAAGCATGGTAACCCATACTGTGACAATGGTTAAGTTATTTGCAAAAACGTACATTCAACCCTATATTAACTGGTTAACTGACATCTATCATGGCAGGCCCAGGTGCTTTCCTATATGCAGTGTTGAACGTTACTCAGAATACATGTTTAACAACAACAAAATCTTAGGTATCATACAAGTTATAGAAGGCTTGATTAAGTTCCACAAGAATAAAACAAGTCACAACATGAAGCTATTGAAACTCTTACCTTCTGCCAGTGGAAAAGCTTCAGAAATGATGAACTGAAGCACTAGGGCCTCAAGGTAACAGAGAGTTCACAAGGCTCCTCAGATTTGCAAATTATTTCAGTGCCTTTGTTGAAGTCCTCAGAATATAATTATTCAAAAGCTGAATGTGAAAAGTAAGGGCATGTAAACTCAATATGAATATTCAAAGAATTCAACTGATGTTTAGTACAAATATAGAAATGAGAAGCTGTTAAATCAAGCTATGTGTCTGCCTGTCAGACAAATGTGTGTAATCTCAAACAAAATGCCAGCAGATCAAATCCTCAGCTGATGGAAACTGGCTTAACTGTCTCTAATTCAGCAGAATTCAGCTGAATACCTGGTCCCATCCTACCAGTTTTCTCTTGGAAATTTATATTCATATTTATTTTAATAGTCTGTACTCTGTAACTAAAAAAATCCAGCAACCCTCCCCCTGCCTATTTAGAAAATGAATTCCTGTCAGAGATGCTCAAGATCATTAGGAGCTTTCTAAGAAGAGCTGTGTACTGTGTGATTTTGAATTTTTAAAAAAATAGGAGAGGAGAGACTGGGGATAAAGTTCAGCCTTGCCTTGAAATTCAGCATAAGGACTACATATGACTAAAACCAAGGGAAACTTTCAGACATTATTAAGCATTTCTCTGCTCCATGTGTTATACTGAAATTCAACCCCAAATATTTTATCACAGGTAAATGCCACGGAGTCAACAGCATCCTTCTCTTGAGGAATTTTTATTTTCAAACAGATTTCTTAAATTCAAATTATCTCTATTTTAAGAATAGGTGACTCTCTTAATTTGAAGGCTTTAATGAACAATTATTTTCATAACTGGTTCTCAAATGATATGAAACCTTTTGTCAATTTTGAGATGCTTTTGCCAAAGTCTTTGGTCTTCCTGAGGTGTTTTGGTGTTTTCCTCTGTACACTGTTGAATGGGAGCTGGACATAAAGAGAAACTGCAGCATAAATTCCTGTAAAAGAGACCTTTAATATCCTCTACAGAGATTTTTTTTTTTCTTTTTAGGAACATGCTAATAGGTAATAAAACAACTTTGCAGTAATAAAACTGGAAAATGTGAAAAAAGGTAGATAATTCTTTTATATACCATAAAATGCATGAGCCAATAAAACTGGATACTTCCAAAGAATCTGGGAATTGAGGCAATATAGAAGTGAAAAGAAATTTTTCAAGTAATTGTTAATCAAAGCTAGTTCACAGAGAAGACATCTAGTTAAATATCAGTATGAAGGATTAGTTTCATTTTTCCTGTTTTGACTACTGAATCAATATTAAAGTAATTGTGCTTCAGAAGGATTTAAACTTATCTTCATTTAAATAGAAATAGAAAGCAAGAAACTGTTTTTAAAGCATAACAATATACAATGACAGAGATACATCCCAGGATGCATAAAACAGCTATGAATTAGAGTAAATACAGTATGTATTTTGTTGTTTAGTCTGGGTTTTTTTTTTTGAGTAAATACAGTATGTACACTGTGTTTGGTAGGGTTACTTTTAAAATTGCATATGAAACACTTTCCTATTGGAAGACAGTTTTGTTAAAATAGAAAGAACTTGTAGTGCAAGCAGTTTATAAAGACCTTGTCATTTGAAAATGTTTTGGTTGGGACTTACTCAAGCGTAGCAGCATTTCAGTAGGTTTTAGAAAACGCAAACCAAGCATGTTTTCTGGGGCTACTGTTACCTCTATATCTAGTACTGTGGCTGCCTATTAGCAAGGAAATTGTTGCCTCCTCTCTGCACTAGTGCCTTCCTCAGTTTTCACATGCACTTTGGGAGTTTTCAGAGACAAAGCTGCTGTATATAACATTGCTCCCAGTTTGGCAGATTGCAAAATAGGTCAGGACCAAACCACAAAATGCTGCTGCATACATCTCAGCATTGCAAACACCTTTGACCCTTCGAAGGCAATAATCTCTTTGATATGTTTGTACCTTTTTTACATGTTACTTATTTTTTAGACAGAAATGCCAGGGTCAAGTGGGAACTCTGATATGGGCTGTCCCTGGGGACCAGCTGAGGAGGAAGAAGACAGGAAACTAGCCACACTCAAGGGTACTGCAGAGAAGGGACATAGTCAAAGACAGAAACGGCAACCTAGGGCAGCAGAGACTGAGGGACATCTGCAATAAGGAGGGGGACAACAAACCTCAAAAGTGATGGAAGGAGCCCTGCTGGGAGTGGACTGCTCAGGGTTAGTTGCAACTCAGCCTACAAGTGAACTGAAACCAAAACTGCAAGTGAAGATGCAGAGTGTAAGGGAGATTTAAATATAAAGTCCTTCATCCCAATCTAGTGACTTTGAGCTCTCTCTGAAAAATTGATATTCTCATTTATATTTTAATATAAATGGCAATATAAATTTGTTTGCTTTTGAGGGCTTTTGTGTGTTTTTTTGTATTAAAACAATTTGGTCTTCTTTAGGCAACTCAGTATATGGCAAAAAAAGAATTATACAGGTCTGCCTCAAGTGTCTGGTCAATTCAGGGTATCACCATTGAATGTCTGTGAGTTTTAAAGCCAACCTTGACTAGAAACAGAATAATTTTTTTCATCAAAATATTGTCGGATTTTCATTTTCCTGTGAAGTTTGGGACTATCAAAATTTTAGGATTTCTTACAAGACAGAAACTCTGTATTTTTTTTTCTTGATTTCTTAAGGAAAACAGCTTGGTACCTGTTTGTTTAGTGTCCTTAATTTCTTAATATGGTGGACAATTGCAACTAGTATGACAGCATATAATAGCTAAAAAGAGCAATGGGACTTCATTACTGAGTTTCATGTTGGAGGGACATGCTAGAGCATGAACTCTTGTTCTGTTAGACAGAACAGTGCTCAGACAACAGAGAAATTTGCTTCTGCCTGTGAAGCAGAGGTTTTGATCAATAATGAGAGAGAAAAACAAGACAATCCTTGTATCTAGGAAGTTTAGGAATCCAGGTTTCATTCACTCCAGGGCTCATGGACTCAAAATAGTTTTGTTATGGAAAGAGTCTGAAAGAAGGTCCAAACTATTGTTAAAGTTGCGTGTAACTAAGTCATACTTTCACAGCATGTACACACAGGAACTTGGCAGAGTATTATTTACTTAGGGGTGTCTAGCTGAATAAAGTCTTGTCTAAATTAGCATACCTTCTTCCAGGCTGATTTGCAAGTATAGGCAAGTCTAACTGTGTAAAAAAAGACAAAAGATGGACATGAGTAAATCATAGAATCATAGAATGGTTTGGGTTGGAAAGGACCTCAAAGACCATCTAGCTCCAACCTCCTTGCCATGGCAGGGACACCTCCTATTAGACTAGGCTGCTCAAGGCCCCATCCAACCCAGCCTTGAACATATCCAGAGGTGGAGCATCTGCAACCCCCCTGGGCAACCTGTTCCAGTGTCTCACCACCCTCAGAGTGAAGAATTTTCTTCTAATTTCCAATCTAAATCTCCTCTCTTCCAGTTTGAACCCATTACCCCTTGTCCTATCACTATAGGCCTTTGTAAAAAGTCCCTCCCCAGCCTTCTTGTAGGCCCCCTTCAGATACTGCAAGGCCACAGTAAGGTCTCCCCAGAGCCTTCTCTTCTCCAGGCTGAACAAGCCCAATTCTCTCAGCCTGTCCTCATAGAAGAGGTGTTCCAGCCCTCTAGTCATCCAATAGCCCTCATCTGGAGCCTTTCCAACAGGTCCAACTCCTTCTTGTATTGGGGCCTCCAGAGCTGGATGCAGTACTCCAGGTGAGGTCTCATGAGAGCAGAGTAGAGGGGGAGAATCACCTCCCTCCACCTGCTGGCCACACTTCTTTTGATGCAGCCGAGGATATGGCTGGCTTTCTGGGCTACGCTTGCATATTGCTGGTTCGTGTTGAGCTTTTCATGAATTAGCATCCCCAAGTCTTTCTCCTCAGGGCTCTTCTCAATCCACTCATTGCCCAGACTGGATTTGTGCTTGGGATTGCCCCGACCCATGTGCAGGACCTTGCACTTGGCCTTGTTGATTTTCATGAGGTTGGCATGGGCCCAGCTCTCAAGCCTGTCAATAGAATATGACATTGCCTGCACAACAGACAACTATAAATAATAATACCAGTGAAAGGCCAAAACAACTACATGATTGAGGTTATGTCAGATGAGCAAGTTTACACTGCACTGAGAAAAGTTGTACCAGCCTTTGATAGTGAAGCCTCAACTCTGGTATGGGCTCACTTTAAAACAGTTTGTCCTCCATCTGCCCATGATAGCAGCCCAGTTGCATCCTGCATAGCAGGAGATGGTAGGGATGTTTGCTGGCTGTGGAACCACAACATTTTCACCACTTGCTACAAAAGCCATTCATTGTCCTTACAAATATCTGCTTGTTTGCTTCTCAAAATGGCAATGTACCTCCATTAGCCTGGGCTTGTCATAAGATATTACAATAGGATTCCCAGAAAGTTCCCAGTGAGCAGTGTAACCTAAAAACTATGAAGATCAGACTGCCTTCTTCATCCATAGGGGTTTTAAGAGTTAATTTATCCATTTTGACAGCATATTCAAACAGATTTATAGTGACTCTCAACTTATGAGTACATTTCTCAAAGCAGTTTCAGAATAGGATCCCCTTGTTGAGCATTTCTTTAAAGAAAAAGAAAAACAGGTAAAGCACATTTATAAAAATCCCTTCATGTCTGGTTTTTATTTACTTCACAGCGGAAAAATCTCTGGAGCTTTCTCTTCTTCTGCAGCTTTTAAGCAGTGAAGTAGATGATATCTGTGGTAATTAAGCCACTGATCACTCTATCCATTTACCAGTAAAGCTTAGACCACAGTCAGATTATTATTTCTTTAAAGCAATGAAATTTTCTTGGAAATCACGTTCTAAGTAAGTTGCTAATAGGGAAGTATGCATACTCCACAGTAGATTATTATTCACATGAGTACATAAATCAGACTTTATTAGCCACTTAATACTAATAGCATTTCTTGTTCAGTTTATTGAACACTCAGTAGCTCTACAAAAAAGGCCAAACCCAAAGTGTTTATTGGTATGCTTCAATTACATTTGTGGGAGAAAAGGTTTTTACATCCCATCTGATTTCAAAAGTTAAATACTTGTGTGAATAATGAACAAGAAATAATGACCTGAAAACAATCTCATTTAAAGTTCACAATTTTTCATGTTTAAGAATATTTATTCCCAGAGCATGAACATACCAATGTAGAGTGGAGTGGTTTCCAGACAAAGCTTATTTTGTAATACCCCCAGTTTCAAGATGCAAGGCATCCAGCAGGTAAGGTATTTTTTTCCTGTTATGGCTTAGTTGGACTGGGTTATAAAAAGAAAGGCTTGTTTTGTCTCCTCCATAGCTTTTGACCACTATAGTTAGTGTACAGGAACAGCAGTTGCACTGTCCTCATGTTTTGACTTTGGAAATAAAACAAGTCTAGAAGAAAGGAATGAGAAGTAACTTGCATTTCTCTGCCTTTTGAGACTTCAGTTTACAGTCCTTATTTTTTCCTTCCATTCCAGTAAAAAATATTTTCATGCCAGCTTAAAGCAATGGATCAAAATGAAACTGAAAAAGTGTGAGTTACTAATTTAGTAGTAACCTTTGGGCTTTATCTACTCTGTTGATAGTTCCTTTTTATCCAAGGAATAAACTTCTTTTGAAACAGAGAGCATAATTTTTCACTTATCAATGTAAGAGTTTAAGAGAAAAACACTAATGTTGGACAATCTACAATAAAGAATCGCGAGAGCTGGCCATGCTGTATAATAAATCTCCATATAACTTGCTGTTCGGCCTGAAATTTCTCATGTTTGGCCTTTGGCCAAAAGGGGCTTTCTGTTTTTTCAAAAGACACAATTTCTAAGCCATTTTTCCTGTAATATAATAATGGTCTTAAACTATTTTTTGGGTATGGACACATTACAATCTTATTTAAAAATGGCCATGTATTCTTGGGCATGTCTAAGCTGAAACAAGGTTTTCATGAGTTCCCACCATCAATAGACGTTAACATTTGAGACTGAAAAGGTTTCCAGCAGTGTCTCTCACTGTTCACACATCCAACACCTGCAGCTACAGTACTGGTCTCCACCAGAGTGGACAGGTGCACCCAAAAAACGCAAAGCAGGAATTCACAGATTCTACCAAGTACTGGACTGCCCCAAGAATGGCTCTGTTAGCAGGTACCTCTGTTGGGAGTGACAGGTCCTGGCTGTGTGCTGGGTTATTCATTACTTTGAAGGTAGTGTCATACCATCAGTGGCACACATTCCACAGTTTGCTACCTCTATTAATAGAAACAAGCAAACAACCTGAAAATAATTGAGATTTGGAGAATGTGATAAAATCAGGTTTTGATCAATGAGGACTATTCAATCTCCCACCCATAGGTTTGTCACTAAGCTTTCTCTGGCAATAAGACTTTGTCAGGGTTCTCCTCTTTTGCCCCCACCTATTGCTTACTGCTTCCCGGAGTCAGAAACTTGCTGAGACACCATTATAGAGTTTGCACAGGTAGAGAGAATCAGCACCTGGCCTGGAAAGCAGCAGTGCTGGCAGAAAGGAGGTAGACCCGCAAAATGCTGCTACTCTCTGTTAGCATCGTCCTGCTGCCGGGGAGGAGGCCAGGCTGTCATGCCCACATTCAGCCCCACTACGCTGTGACATGGATTGCTCCTACATAACTCTGCTTAGATCTACCAGAAATATGAGTAAAGATAGTGTAAATTATTGCAGTAAGAGTTGTGGGTTTTCCAACCGGAATATGGGAAATCCTCTATTACGTGGGATGTGTGGTAGGCCTAACAATAGCATGGAAGGCCCATGCTTGCAAAAGTAAACTCAGTAAGAGAACTGTTTACAGAGGTGAACTAATTGCAGCTGGCACAGCAGACATGCAGTACATGCAGATTGAATTTTCTGGTGACTTCCAAATGAGTTTTTGCTGCAACACATGTTCTTTCCCACAGTTTCTATGAAGGATGCTCCAGGAAAACTATCCCAAAGCAGTAGAAAAACTTTCAGAGGCTGCATCTCTTTTCATTATAATTATCCCCGGCTTCTTTTTGACCTTGCCTCCCTTAAGAGAAAAATAAATACATATTTGTGTGCTTGAATATGAGTCCATGTAGAAACTGTTTTTAAAAATTCAGACAGACCATTCCCTTGCACACATATTTCTCCCTGTGGAGAGGATGAGAACATGACAAATATTAGTTCTGTTGCTTATTGCTTTTCTGGAAGGCACCCAGATTTTCCTCCAATTAGTATAAGAGAAGCAATATAAAGCAGAAAGGAAGCCCCTGTCACTGCCACTAAGGAGACACAATCTTCCATGCTTATGTTTAAATCCAAAGTGCAATCCCATTTGGAATTTTTATTTAAGATCTGGAGACTCTGAATGAGATGCAGATCCCACAGGGTGGTATGTGGTACACATATCTAGAACAGATGGACAAGGTGACAAATACAGCAGCTCACTGCTGCTGAACAAGGGCAACACTGCTGCCTCTTCCTCAGGCCACCTGCTGCCCCCGGACTTCGCTGTAGGATCTCTCCCCACTTTGCACTCCAGCACTGGTGTCCATCTGACCCAGTTGGGAATGGGTCCCCATCGCTGCACTGGCAGACAGCTGGAGCTGGGAAAAAATGGAGATAGTTGTATGCTGGGTTAGCAAGCTGAATTGTCTCAGCAGGGGATCAGAAAACCTCCAGAGCTGGTAGAGAACTAGAAAGAAAGCTGCGAGAAGAAGGGCAGAGGTGGAAGAAGCAGTATTGCTGCTTTTGAAAGCCCTGACTCGACAGATGGCATCAACCATCTCACTTCTTCACTCCTGAGTGGACAAACCCTGCCCAGGCCAGTGTAACTGGGGGACCTCTCAGACAGATCTTGCAACTGTCTTGTCTCCTAGGGACTGAGATGAGGACATGGCTGTTCCCCACGCAGGGCACAGCAGATCACGCTACATGGGTGGGAAGGGGGAGTGAAACCGTGTCTGGGAACATGCAGATGAGAAGTTTCTTTGCTCATGAGCCCCACGACATAGTGCACTCCTGAAAGAGACCCCAGGAGACAGTTACAGCTGTGGGAAACAGAGGGGATGATGGTGATCAGTAGCAGGAGTCCATTGCACACACATATGGCACACGAAAAATGCAAGCTGAGGGAAGTACCATTACCATTATTGTAATTTTCCTGCAATAGCAATGTACATCTTGTCCAAATGCATGAGGTTTCTCTTCAAAACAACAAATACTTTTGGCTCAAAGTCATAACCAGAATAATGGGAAAACAAAAACATCTCCCCAGGCATATGCTGTGGGCAATAATTCCCTGTTTGTAAGTACCAAAATGGCATAGAAAAAGGTGAAAAATTATTAGAAGGAAAGGAAAGAATACCAACTTGGGAAAGTGTATATGTGTGCACATATGTTAATAATTAACAAAGTATTACCAAAGATCACATGGGAGTATGTTTTGCTTTTTATTCATACGTATTATATAAATAATAATATGTAATCTTTTCTTAGTGAATGTTTTCCTCTGGGAAATTAACTCCTTTCTGTTGTTGTTGGCAGTGGCTTGTTTTAATTTTTGCACAATAGAGACATATATGTGCTGCAACATGTGAGTGGCATACACCAAATATGCCTAAAGCTTCAGTTGCCTGTACTCTAACTCACACAGTCACTGTGGGCAAGTCACTGTTTCCTTTACCTTTCAATCCACCTTTCAGTATTTTGAGCCTGAGCGTGTTAGGCACTGTGTGACCTTCATTTCCACTGGAGCCAACCACTTTGCAGGAAGAGGTGGTTTCAAGCACAGCACATGTTCTACTGGTATGCAGCCAGGCTGTTCAGCACCTTTCAGGATCAAGCCCTTAGTGTATCAAGTGTGAAAATTCATTTAAAAAATAAAAAGATAAGAAAATAGCCTGCACAAAATCTTTTGCCTCCTTGCAGGCAGGGCTACTTGGTTTATATGATCTGAAGAGTTCAGAGCTGCACGGTGGTGTGGTGGCAGGATCAAGCAGGATCTTCCTCTATAGGAGATATCAGCCTGAGCCATGAAATGGCTATGAGGTCATTCTATTGCACCTTGGCAGAGGTGGAGCACAGTCATTAGGGATGCATGGTGAAAATGAATGTAGTTCTACAGACTATGCTAAATGCAAAAACACAAGGAAAACCCAGCAGTGTAATGTACAGTATTAATGGTTACAGCAGCACCACCTGTCATTAGAGGATATTATTCTAATTTTCAGTCAACTACATGGTATCCCCTGTCCTGCTGAGAGGGAAAGAACAAATGTGTGCATGACAGAGAGCAAGGAAGTGTATGCATGAAAGTGCTTGGCCTTGAGGGACTCTTAATCTGGTCTTCCTAAAAGGTCAGTACCTGTGTCAAGCATTTGACTCAATCAGACAAAGAAGATTGCTTGCAAATGTCAACACAGATCCTCTTTCATAACTGTCCTGGCCTTACAAAATGGAGTTCTAGGTACATCTTTTGAAAATTCAATAATATGCTCATAAGTATTCTCATTAGCTTGCCCTCAATAGCTGGAATTATTCAAATTATGGTGGTGACCTTGTGAAGAAGGAACATCACCCGTACCAGGACTGTAATCTGTAAGAAAGAATAACTTCCTGTAGTGGTATTAGGAATTTACTTCTTTTTTCCTGGTCCATTGTTCCTTAGTGTTTCCCATAGGACAATCTCGGGTGTGCCTTTCCTCATACTATACAAAATATCAAGTGGGATATATGCAAACTTTCATTAAATCTCTTTAAGCCTGAAGTAAAAAGTGCAACAAGTGCACACTTCAGACCTCTGAAAGGCTGTATGCGTCTCAGAGTAAACAAGACTCTTCATCTTACTTTTATACCCTACAATACTCTACTCAGCAACTAAATTCTTAGGTGACATTCCAGTTAGCATGCCAGTCAGGAAGTTGGAATAAGAAGTTATTTCAGCTGTCTCCCAGCCTTAAATGTAACAGAGCTGTGAATAACGGTTATATCTGAGCTAGTCAAGGTTGAAAGATTCTGCATAGTGAATTCAAGTCCAAATCTTGTACAGTTCTGAAATACAAATTCAGTGTCAAGATTTGAAAAGGTCCATTTTCTTTATGAAGAGGCCTGGAAGGAACATTAATTTTACTTTCTTAAACGGGAATTATTTTAATTTCTGTCATGGGAAAAAAAGAAGTTATTTCCATGTTGCAGTAGAGGCTTTAAACAGATGACATGTCACACAGATCTAATTTAGATGGGGGAAGCCCAAGGGGTAGAAGAACTGAACACTGTAAAATGAATCCCAAATAAATAATAGATTAGAAAATAAAATAGAACTGCAAACTCAGTCTAACTGATCTCAGCACAAAACTGCTGGTTGCGACACAGAAAGATACTTTTATCTCTTTTCTGTTTCTCAATATGTCATTCTTCATTTCATTGTTCTGAATAGTCTATAATCTTTTTACATGTGAATTAACTCTAAAATTCTCCTTTTATTGAGGCTTTTTTCTTGCTTCTGTGGACAATACCTAGTGTACTAATGCTTACATAAACTCTGTGTTGGCCATTGAGGTCTTATTGACACACTGCAATGAATTAATTTTATCCTAGCCAAAAAACAAACAAACAAAAAAACAACCCACTTTGCACTTTTAAAAAAGTTCAAAATATTCCTTCAGGTGTTTCAGCATTTTTATCATGGTATCACATTGATTTTTAGCTATCAAGTTAACTTTAATGTTATTTTCATGACTTCATCTATTTTTTAGCTGATATTCCCATTTCTCAGATAAGACAGCTAATGAAAAGAAAATCAAAAAGGAAACACTTTTGATTATGGTTGGTTAATGTATTATCATAAAATACAACTGAATTCTTTCACCAACTTTGATAAAGTCGTAGGTTCTTCAAGGCCTTTCATCAACAAAAGCACACCACCTGCATATAATAGAGCTTTATTCTGAGTACCTTTTGTCTTCATTTCTTTTGCAAGTTCCTTGTTCCATCTTGTTAAAAGATGCTTTTAAGCATTCTTTTTTGAAGGGAGGGAGCAATTGCATTGAGGTCCAAGACTTTGAATGGTAATGGTAAAATATGAGTTATTTGTTATTTTTATATATATAGTCCTTATCTTTATTAATGTTAAGCTAAATTACCATGACATGTTATGCATGTCATAAAACACAAACACTGTTTCAAAAAGCTTGTAATATGAAAAGAGAAAAAAAAATTGGCATGATGGATACTCACGTATGTATAGATGCAAAGACTGATCAGCACAATATTGGATAAATTTTAATAACAAACTTCCACCAACCTGCTATTTTAGATATTTCTTAAGATACAATGGACTCTATAATTTTATTTAAATGAAGTTACAGAAAAGAACACAATTCACACTAGAAAGAAAAGATATCCTGGTTACTTACATGTATAGACAAATATTTAGATAAAAAAATATGGCTGTGCAAATAGAGGACTATACTAGGGTTTGGTTTCCATTTCTACATATATTACTGGCTTACTTAGTTACCCAAGTCAGTCACCTCACCTTTCTTCGTTATAATTTTCCCAGTGTTAAATAGAGGATCAGATATTTCCTTTACCTAGAAAAACTTCCTTACAAATTGTTTTGAACACACGAGTGCCTATAAGCTTAGGTATTGTTAAGTTATCAAACTGGGAGTGGAAGATCTTTGTTTACACTTCCTCACTATCCCTGCTGACCAGTTAAGGTGAGATTCCCAAGGCCTGAGATTTTCTATGGATATGTTATTTCACACACTGCCTCTCAAAAGCCTGGCACACAGGAGAAAGACATAATTGCACTGTATTGTTTTTTATCTATTTCACTGGGGAGAACAGGCAAGGAGATGGTAGTACCTTTAACCTTCCACATTCACATCAATTCTATGCATACATAAAAGTAAGATACTCCAAAGTCAAGAAATGACAAGCTAAAGTTGCCCAGGCAAGGTTAAGTACACTTTTCAGTGCCAACACTTTATGATACAATTCTTAATAATATGACCATGTACTATTTTTAGCTCCCATAGGCGGTAGTCTTGTGTGGAATATTAAGACTAAACAGTTTGAGGTGTTTTTTTTTTCTTATTCTTCCTTTCCTATGTTCCTTCCACCCCCTCTACCAGAAGTGTATTTGATCGCTTCAAGTGTGACTACATTAAGATTAAATTGTAATTATCAATTATCCAATCAAGCAACAACTTCCAACAATTCACAAATTCTGCCAAGGTGGAGAATTATTTAACAACAGAAAAAGTTTAAACATCTTGAAAAACTAACACAAATGACCTTGCGCTTTCTACGAATGTGTTTTCTGATGTATATTAGAAGCATTCTGTAGTGGACAAAGCATCAATAACTCCAGCTGTAGTTCCACCAGTCTTAGAAACACATTTCTCAAGGGGGAAATGAGGGCCTCAGAAAAAAACCCAAACCAAACAACTTGCTGAATAAATTTAGCTGATAACAAACCAGAAGATTCCATCTCTCCATTTTTTAATTAATTAAAGAGCACCAGTATGAGAACATCCAATATGAAAAATTCTTGTGGTGTGAAAGGTATCATCAATTAAAATGTAGAACCCACAGCTGGGACCATTAATTACCCTGTTATTCTCTTCCATTCCAAAGGACCAACTCTTCAGCTGACGTAAATCAGTTGTGATTTAGTATATCTTTTCTAGGCTGAGTAAGTGGGCTGAAGTGTCTTTGGTAGTGTCCCCACTTCCCACTTATATTAGGTGCTGTGTAGTGCTCAATGGATATGTGTTGTACATTCTGGTAAAATTACATAATTTCTGCCATTATTTTATATATAAAAGACGAATATCATTCCCATGTAATTATGCCAATTAAATGAAAAATTGAGAAGTAAAAAAGCTATATCTAGTCGTATCTTCTTTTTTTCTACTCTTGTCAAGACCTTTTCAGCTATCTTCAGATGAGAAAAACAGGGCCTCTGTTATTTCAGTTATTGTAGCAGGTCCCATATTCTCTGTTCTGCATTTTTACCAAGCAATTGTGATCTCTTGATCTCTCTCTCTGTGAAATGCCGTCTCCCTGGCCACATCTGCACGTATTTATAATCGTGATGCTTCTGGCTCCCTGCTGTTCTGTTTCCTGTTTTTAATTATTTTCTTCCAAATTTGTTTTTTATCTACCTAACTTCAGAATCTTATTATCTAAGTCTCGTAAGAGGTACAAGGAATCTTAGTGCCCTCCTGACAAGACTGTCAAGTTAGGCATATCTGTAGGGGTAACACCTGGAATATCAGGAGATGTCCCAGACCTCTAGGTCTAGGATCGACCTCAGCTGTGGGCAGCTCTCCTGGGACCTGTTCTTTACACTAGTGCACCAGATACTACTGAATCTTCCTTTCTGAATCTTTTTTACAACCTTCATACACTTACCTACTGCTGCTGTAGCTCTGTTCTCACCATTATCAGAGCCAGCAAATCTGAAGCCATTTGGAGAGGTCTAAATAAGTTGTAGTCATCACAGAGACTATAGTTCAGATACATCCTGAAGTGCCCTCTAGGGGAAAATCAAGAATTCTGTACATAGAAGAGTAAGAAACCTCTAGATGTCAATGTCTGTGGTGCTGAGGAAAAATAGTGGTGCACAACCAGGGAATGTGACCTTCTGAAAGTATTGTGAAGACATTGGCTGCCAGGGTAAAGTCATACTCTTCTCTGGGTCCCTAACTTGCCTTCCAGGCTGCGTGATGACCCAGCTCCTCAAAAGGGATAGTGCATGTTCATTTAATCCCTTAATTTAGGAAGTCATCTGAGGGAGATGCATTTTTTTTTGCAAGTATTCTTGCCACTTTTGTAGCTTAAGCAACACTTCTGCCAGTGGAGTATTAAGAGAAATGAAATCTAAGCCCTGCCATGTCACTGAATCCCAGTGTCTTAAAGATAGCCAGCTGCAACTATCAGATAAGCATTAGGTCCAAGCAGGAAATGTTTTCTGAAATACATTCTTTCTCCAGGACTTCAAGCAGGCTGGCTTAGTGTGTTAGCAGCCATGAACCCCTGTGGAAGATCTTGACATCCCTGCATGCAGTGGTAAAATAAATGCCTGGCATCTTAGTCAGCCTTATGGTTTTTGTTCCTGCAACCTGAGCTTTACAGCACCTGGGCAGTTTTCTTGCATGTAAATTGCTTAAAGTCTAATTCTAATAAATCCTCTTATTTAGAAAGATTACATATGTAAAAAAAGAGAAACAAAACAACAAAGAAGAGTGGCATGCAGAGGTTAAGACCTCCTATGACCAATACATTATAACTCAGAGACTGTCATGGTTTAACCCCAGCCAGCAACTAAGCACCACACAACCACTTGCTCACTCATCCCACCTGGTGCAATGGGGTTTAACATTGAAAAA
This sequence comes from Eurystomus gularis, assembly GCA_013400335.1. NCBI lineage: Eukaryota > Metazoa > Chordata > Aves > Coraciiformes > Coraciidae > Eurystomus > Eurystomus gularis. The sequence goes on along the minus strand of VZZY01025963.1, from coordinate 41,512 downwards.
AAAGTAAAACTCGTGAGCTGAGATAAAGACTGTTAATAAAACAGCAAAGGAAGAAGGCAGAAAAAAGAAAGGACAATAATAGTAATAATAAAGGTGAAAATAGTTGTCTAATGGGATTTACTAAAATGTCATGGTTAGTCTGAATTTGTTCTTTGCTTATCTGCTCTATTTGTATTGGTTACTTTCTTATTTCCTGTTTAAACATATAATAAATTTTCTCCTATATAGTTTTGTTGTGGTTTTTTTTGATAGATTGATCTTCCTATGGTAAAGTGGGACAGGACAGAGCTTCCCCAAATAACTGCTTTCCGTGGAGTTCAATCTTTTGCATTTATTACTCATTATCTGTACAAAAGTTAACTTCCGTAATTTTGCTGCCTTTCCACAGTTCCCTATTGACAGCAGTGAGACCCAGACTCACAAAGGAAATTAGTCACTGCCACACTGACTGGCTAAGCAAACGCTGAGGGAAGTATGCTTGCACCAATGATGAGGTCCCTCAATGACTAAGCAGGATGTCTGTGAATCACTGTTACTGAGTAAAACTCCACATAACGTGTAACATTCGTTCCTGCCTTCTACTATCGCTGTTAAAAAGTGGAGACAAAATTCTCGTCTTACTTTTAATTTTAGGATTCCAAAGTAGCTTGTTGACTTCAGTCTGGATTTATACTATTGTGATCTCATATGATTCCCATTTGGAAGATTTCCACTGATTTTAACTAGAGTTGGACCAGATCTGGAGTAATTTCTATTGCAACAATCTGGATACCTTATGTCAGGCTTCCTTCTCACGTGCATAAACTTCATTACTGAACATTCATTGATTGAAATGAAATGAAACATGAAGCTGATAATTTATGCATATTTATTCCCTACACCAGGATGAAATTAACAGTTTCTTTATGTCAAAGTATTAATTTTCATGTTCAGTTTCTAGTACCTTAGAATAAGCATCTAAATCTTGAAATCAAGCTGAGCCTCTCAAAGTGAAGTCCTCATCAAAATATTCAGGGCACCTATGTTAAAATGTCAGTTGACAATCAATTCACAAGCATTTCCAATGGTAAAACACTAACTTGGAGTGATATTAGACATTTTTCTGTCACCAGATGGGACATGTGAGCATTGGACTGGATAAAGCCTTGCAGGTTGCTGAGTCTACTTCCCTGAAATAGGGAGAAATACCTTCAGTAAAGGTCTGTTTTAGAAGGATCCTCTTCTACACTATATAGCGCCAACATCATAGACTTCAAAATATTCACCAGCAGCCTATAGGAAAGATTAGCCCTGAAGTAAGAGACTAAAATCCACAACTAACATCTGACAGAGAAGGAGATGAGGCAGGATTAAGAGCCTTACCAGTAAATGTTTCATTAAAGAAACCTTCTAGGTGCTGCTAAGAAGGAAGTTGCATCCCTGCTACAAAGGAAGCCAAAAGTGGAAAGCAGTAGAGACTCTACCTATCTCACCTCAGGGACACATTCTTTCTTCCACCCAAAATGATGATGGCTTTAATCAAAAGATCTGATGGGATCTAATGTCAATAAGAACACCAGGACAGGAACCCACAGCCTATTTCCAGCTGTGGCTAGTCTCCAGTGTTTCAGAAGAAGACAAAAAGAAAAAACAAAGAAGACAAAAAAAAAAAAAAAACCCAAAAGCTAAATTATTTAGCCTGTGGGGAAGGAAAAGAATTAAAACCTGAGAGGCCAAAGTTATGTATAGTACATCTGAGGAAGCTAGCAGGAACTTGTATCAGAGTATTCTAGGGGGGGAGAAGGCATTGTGTCTTTTTCCTAATTATGTGAGAAACTGTATCTTCACTGATTTGAAGCATCCCCTCCATTGTCCACCTCAGCCATCTGCAAAGCAAGATGGAAAAGACATTCCTTATCTGAATGTGGATTCCTGTGTCTGGAAGATCTTTGCCACTCTGTGGAGCTAAGACTCCCCATTCAAATAGATGGGCTGAGGGAGATTTTAATCTCAAATGTCAATACCTCATAATGCTTTCTCTCCACTATCACAGTATCTCAGCAACTTACAATGTCTAAAATATTTGCCCCTGTTAACACTCTCGGACTGCTATACACCTCAAAGAAGAATTGATAAGGAGAGAGGATGAAGGGAGATTTACTCTTTAGAAGACTTGGCAATGTCTTTGTATGTTTGTTGAAAGGAAATAGATACTTTTAAGAGATGATCTGGAGCACTTGATTGAAGTATCAGTTGAATAATGTACCATTGATAATTGCTGTTTGGAGCTGAGCTGCCTACTTCTCCTGTTTATTCACAGAGAGGAGGCTTTCAATTTAAGACACTTTTCTGGCCTTTAGGGACAGGTCAGTTCTTTCTGTAATACCCCCTTAACAGTTACATAGCAGATTGATCAAAATATCAGTCCCATTTTTTTAAAAGATGTCAAAAAATGTAGGTATTTTAAATTTCACAGGATCTGTTTCACAATCTCATTGCTGACATGCTCTGTCACTACTAAATGGCAGAAGAGGCAGGGAGCATGAGTGCATCAAAACAAGATTACTATGCAGTGTGGAACCTCACCTTCCTTTTGCCAAGGTCAGTGTTCACGAGACAATGTTGCAGAACTGAAACATCAGACTGAATGTGAGAGGCAAGCTGTGTACTCTTTGTTGGCATGTCCACTGGGGTAGATAGGCTACAGTCAGAACTATCACCTACTTCTGAAGAGAGTTACTATCTCTTGGCAGGCTCCAATGTCCTACAAAATTAAAATTTACAAAAGGCCTGTTATACTAAGTGCATTGTTAACTGTGATTGTTTTTCTGTTCTCATTTTTTTTCTAGTAGTTCCTAACAGAGCATTGCTTAGAGAAAGAATTACACTACTCAAGTAAGGGAGGTGCAAGTCCAGCGTGAGTAGGTGGATACAGCAGACATCATTCTGGAATAGATCAAGGGCTTAGAAGCTTTTTCACTTTACAGGATAAAACCCTCCATTAAATATTAGGGGCTTATACATTTATACTAACAGTGAAATCAACAGGATTGTTCTAGATTTATGTTGGTTTGGAAAACTTATCTGCTTTTAATAAGCACACCACAAACTGTTTAAGGATCAAGTATAGAATCCCTGCTATTTGAAAGACCATGCTGCTAGCTAAAAAATCTAATTTAGGAATTTATAGCAAACTGAAATAATTTATTCTTCATTTGTTTTAAAGATTGTTGATCTACTATTTTTAAAAAGAGTTGGCTTAAGCAAAGCCCAGTGTTAAACTCTGAGATAGAATAACCTCTCCAAACAATAGGGAACTATTATTATTCAAGGACATCCTTACCTGGTCTTAGTAACACCTTGTGGCAAAACTAATTTGCTTTTAAAATTTCAGTTGCCATAACAACTTGGTGTAGTTGTTCATGTGACTTAATAAGATTCCAAAACATCTGTTTCATGAAGGAAAAAAGCCAGATGAATGAAGATCAACTAAGAGAGGGGTTGGGGCTTTTTCTGATTACTGTATTTAACATGTTTCCTGTAAAATAAAAAATACTCATATTCAGAGCTACTATACTTCTATTATATAATCCTTGGAACCTTCACACTTTGCAGAGAATAGTGACTCAATTTTAGATAGCTGCATACTGTGCATCAGCTTGATAAGCTGTTGTCTTCAGCTTTGTATCCATTACCCTCCCCTAAAAGGATGAATGTCCGTGGTGATCTGTTCCTTAGCACCACAAATACTGGAGTGTTAAGAACTGCTGTCAAGTAGGAACCACACAGCAATGTAATGACAAAACAGTTTCATGGCTATAACCATCATCAACTTGCCTTCTATTTATTAATTATATATTTGCAGATAGACAGATAACTAGATAGATCAGACCAGGGTGGCAGCCCAGAATGGGTGCATAGGGAAAAGCAGATGTGGCCTCATCCCCTCTCTTGCCCAGCCCACCCACCTGGAGAACTGTTTCCAAGCAGCACAGTCCCTCTGCTTGCCTGAGCTTGAGGAGCTGGCACTGAGCTTCCTTGTTGCCCATGAGAGGACTGCTCGTGTGACCTCCAGTCTGTACTGGACCTCACAAGCCTGATCTGAAGACCCAAAATCCTTCCAGGCAGAAACATGCTGCCTTTCATTATCTGCAATGGATCCAAAATTCTTTAAGCACTTCAAAAATAATTAATAAAAGTAAAAATAGCCACAGTAGTGGACTTCCATGCACATTTGTATAAACACTAGTCACATCGCACATCAATGATAAGCATAGAAGTATCAGGATAGATGAACTATGTCATACAGAATCTTGTATCTCCTGTGACAATTTTAGGGAAATCTCCGACTGCAGTCCTTTTTCTTCACAGTAAAGTACGAGCATTCTTATTAGGTTGCCTTCCAGTTCGGTTAGTTGCTGTTCCTTGGCTATGACTTAAATACCTATACTCTCTAGGCTAGAACAAGAGATTGCTCAACGTATGCCTAAGTTTTCTATTACAGAGGTCATTAACAGACAGAATAAGTCTGACCTTTTCTCAACCATATTAAAAAGCTGGATGAGAAGTGAGTGGAAAGCTAGAGCAATTTGGCATCAGTCTGATATGCACAGGAAGAAAACAATATTCCAAATCTCATTCTTACTACTGTTACTGCTTTATGTTGACTAAATATTACAGAAAAATTTGGAGGAAATAATTGATAATGACAAATCAGGCTTCTTTTTTATGTTTGTGAACTATCTCTGAACACTCTACAATTAGATTTAATATACTTCTTCTTCGAAAGCAATTTGCAAATAATTCATAGACTACTGATTCTTTGAAGAACATTTATTTCATATTGAGAATCTGAACTATGTGGTTGGCATTGCTTGAATGGGTAAGTCATGTGATATCATTTTAATATGAATAAACGAAAATACTTTGGGTTGCAAATATTTATACTTACTAGAGCCAAATTTGCTGATTATTCATATTCTTTATAATTCTTTATAATACTTTTTAAAGCCACACTTCTTGCAAACCCAACTGCTAAGAAATATAACTGGGAATATACTGGTAAAGCATTTCTAGAGTAAAGTAATTCAGTATTCAACTGAATTGACTTAGGCGTAACTACATTTACCATCAAAACTGGAATAATTTCTGAACAGTTTCTTAAATAATAATATTTTTTAAAGGATTATAGTGATAATAAACAGATTAAATAAAATAAGAAATTCACATCAGGCTCATCAGTTGTTTTGTTTATAGCTGTACAAATATTTCATAGTTACTTTATCTCTTTTTCTTACCACACTATTCTACTAACTAAAAGTTAATTTAATCAGTCCAATAATATTACCTCAATGTCATTCATCCAGTTTTGATTTATGCTGCTTTTTAATTTCAAATAGCTTTCTCAGTAATCTGGTTTTCTGGGAATTTATCAGGCTTTTATCTCTGGCCTATAACCTATCCAAATTATTACTCTAATTTTGTTCATATTGGCACATACCACATTCTGACTTTGCATTTTCTCTTTTATGTTCTTCTATTCTAAGTTTTATTAATCTTCTGCTTGTCTCATGTGTTTTCTTTCTGTAACAGCTGGGAATTTAAGCAATTCTTGATGCTTTGAAATTTGGCACTGATAGCGTGCCAACCAGGACAAAGATTTTTCAGCTGTCTTTGTTGTTGTTTCTTTTCTTTTCTCCTTCAGTAAAGATGTTTTTATTTTATGTCTTTATGTACTGGTTAGTACAATGTGTGTATTATCACTGCCTAATATTTCATGAATATGTAACAGAAATCATCACAATAAGCATTAGTAAACAAGATGAGTAAGTCCTCAGCTACTCTATGTTTGCTTTAGGCCATATTCTGATATTTTTACTCTTGTTCAGTAGTCAATGAAAAATAGTGTGGCCTTTTAATAATGCGGGAAGCAGCACGCAGGTGTTAAGAATCACTTGCCAGGCATAAGCCCCAGCTGGAAAATTAAATAGCAACTGACAGCAAGTTGAGGAGCTTGCAGGCCAGTGAGGGGAAGTAGATGTTAGAAATGGTATTGCCTAAGCAAAGGTGGAAAGGGTGGTGTCTGTTGTTCTTTAAATTTGTTCTTGCTCACTTTCTAGGTTTTTTTTTTAATATCTGAAGCTTTTAGTTGGTTTTGTTAAAATTTAGCTAATTTGAAGTATTGTTAGCTAAAGTATGAGGACTGTTAGTTCAGTTATGAGGACAGGCTGAGAGTTAGGGTTGTTCAGCCTGGAGAAGAGAAGCCTCTGGGGAGACCTCATTGTGACCTTCCAGTATCTGAAGGGTGTCTACAAGAAAGCTGGGGAGAGAGTTTTTACAAGGGACTGTAGTGATAGGATGCAGGGCAATGGCTTTACACTAGAATAGGGTAGATTTAGATTAGATGTAAGGAAGAAGCTCTTCACTCTGAGGGTGGTGTGATACTGGAAGAGGTTGCCCAGGGAAGCCGTGGATGTTCCATCACTGGATGTGTTAAAGGCCAGCTTGGATGGGGCTTTGAGCAACCTGGTCTAGTGAGAGCTGCCCCTGCCGTGGCCGTGGGATTAGAGCTTTTTAAAGTCCCTTTCAACCCAAACCATCTATGATTCCATGAAAGTAGAAGTGGTAGTTTAGACAGGATATCAGCCTAACGTCTTGTTATAGGGAAAAGCAAATATCTGTGTTTGTGGGAATTATTGGTTGTCTTTGTGTTGTTTTTTTTTCTTCTCCTTTCAGCAATATTTGAGCAAGGTATTTTTTCATGCCTTGTTCTCTTGCTAGATAATGTTGCTGTGTTTCCTTATGTAGCTGCTATACTGTATATAAGGTTGGCTGCACAGTGTCGTAGATGCAAGAATTCTTGTAGGTAGCCTTGGATCCTGTGGACTTTCCTTGTTTTAATGCAAGCTGAGGGGTTGTACTATATAATGATGTCAAAAAAATTGTTTTATGGCAGTACAAAGACAAAGCTTGACTTCTGTCAGGCTTCAAGAGATCTTTCTCATTGTCCTGAGTGTTTCAGAGAAGCTTGAAATAACTCCTTCAAACAAATATTACAGCTACAAGCAAGTATTTTATAATACTGTATTGAGTACATTATTTAAAACAAACTTAAATATAGCCAGGCTTTTTTTCATCTATTGTACTTGGTGTATCAAAAAATCAATACTGTTTTCAGGGCCTACTTATTTATTGTATCTCAATTCAGTGGTTGAAGTGTTCTGTGTTAAATTATTTGTCTGTCCTTGTTCATCCTGCTTAACAACATGATGCTCCAAATGTGACTACCTGATCAGGCTGCAAAGCTAAACAGCTGTCATCTTTGCTTCTTCTGGAGTTGGGAGAGTTCACGCCACTGTGGGTCAATAACTGCTGTGGCCTGATAGGCTATTGCAGTAAGCACAAACGGGCAGGTCTACTGAAGGTCTTCTGTTTTGCGGACTTTCTGTCGTCTGTCCACATCTGGTTGGGCTGTATAAACTCACTTTTATAGAGAGAACTCACTCCATGGCACTGGCTTGCAAAACTTTTTCTACCCAAGATGTGTTTATAATGAGTGGAACACTGCCAAGGTCTGCTATGGTGGGGGAAGGGGGGGGTGGGGTGG